>JANTCA010001665.1:0-11849 GCA_024741275.1 Chironex yamaguchii | reverse complement strand
ATAGATAGATAGATAAATAGATAGATATATATATATATGTAAGATATTACTTACATCTACACAATGTCTCTTATGTACAATTATAAGATGTATTAAAAAGGAAAAGGAAAAAGAAAGAAAGGAGACACTCGGATACAAAGAAAAGCATTTTCCAAATAGGATCAGTGCATGGGTAAATAAGTGTGGCAGTGCTAAGAAGGCACTACCAAAGACAGTAATTTAAGCAAGAGGAGACCACCCAATGCCAACATGAATGCAAAGTTATTTAAAAAGTTGCTTCAATCCTTAGATGATAAAAGATTGGCCGAGATAGGCTTAATAGGTCACACAGTTCTAGGAAGGCACTACCAAAGACAGTAATTATACCGAGAGGAGAGAAGTGGAGACCACCCAATGCCAAGATGAATGTAATGTTACTTATAAAACTGTTTCAGTGCTTGCATGAAGTGTTTCGTCACGATGGTCTGTTAGGTAAAAGAGAAAGCTTACATCGGTGTCAATGCTAAAACACTACCAAGGAATGTAACAATACCTTAATGCTTCGATTAAACGCCAACAAACAATAAAAGACCCCTTTTTAAACTTTTTTTATAAACGCCTCCTTCTATTTAACGCCCCGATCGACTAGGCGCGCCCCAAAAATATCAAAAAAATTAATCGAAGCATTACAGTAAGTTGTAGATAATTACTTGTCTTCCAACTAAAATACATAAATCTTTAAACAATAAAAAGTGGATATTTAAGCGGACATAGCCCTAGAAATATTTTATTTTTATACATGCAATTTATTACTATCTACAGATTGTTTCCATGATTGGAAGCTATATCCGAAAGGAGCTGGCTATAGGGATGGCTGTAACTTCTGGTAAGAACTTCAGTTACTTAATTTAGTTTATAACTGCATCACTGCCACAAAACAATGCTAATGGACATGCAATGGTAAGAGGGTGGATTGATGCATATTGTACAGGTTGGCATTGAATGCAGATCATAATGAGGCGTATCAAACTACATTGTACTCTATCATATCACGTACAAGCACAGGGAACAACATCACGATATATCATGCTACGCCTCACCATATTATATAACAAGGAAAATACCAAGGCATGTAACACACTTCAGTGTGTGTTGATTGAGATATTATCAACAATATAATATCTTCGGTTATGCAACACCTGATTTTGGGTTCTATAACAGGTTTATAGCTTTTGGTTTTTTTTAAAATTGAGCCTTTACCGCTGCCATCCATTTTATTGCACGTATTTATCTTAACTAACATTCTTATCCTGAAATACATATACACATATGCATTACTCACATAGTACTATAGTTTTAGGAAAAATTTATTCCCTGTACAATTTTGCCATATCTTAGTAAATATGCCTTACTATAGCCTTTGCTTTATTCAAGAAAGGAGCCTTTACCACTAACTTCGATTTTATTGGACATATTTATCTTAAATCAAATTCTTATCCTGTTTATTAAATATATATAAATTTCAAGGAATAAACGCTTTTTAACGCTTCGAATAATTCTTCTTCAGAAATTCTTCGCTCGCTCTCTCTCTCTCTCTCACTCCCTCGCTCACTCACTCTCACTCACTCCGTGTTTTGATAATTCCTCAAAAACAGTGCTCAATACATAAATATGCAGAGCGTCATACAATTCAATAGATGGAAAAACAAATCAAAACTCCGATTTAGCTTCTACAAGCTTGTTTCGTGAATTTTCACTCATTAGTATTTGTTGCTTACAATATTTCGGCGTATATATATATTTACAACGAAGGCACGTGGAATTTTAAGAATTATATAAAAGAATTTTGTTTCTATGCGGGCACGATGTTACGAGCTCGTTTCCTTTGTTTAGGGTCGAAAGTCCGGGCAGAGGAGGCACCTTTTGTTTGCGCTACTGTACGCGGGGCTAGATGTGAGTGTTCGCCAGGAGATAGAGTACTTAATGGTCTTGTCCTTAAGTGTCCAAATGTACTTACTGAGTTCAGTCGAGTTTCTGTGTTTTTCATGTCTAAATGATGGGGTATGGCTTCTGTATCTCATTTTGAATTCGTTTTCGATGAGTCCGACGTACGTTTCCGTAGTGCCATTATCTTCGCGTGTGACCGTGGCTTGGTATATTATGGAAGACTGCAGGCAGTTTCCGTCTAGTGGGCATGCGTTTTTTGTCGGCAGTTGCATAGTTTCGGTACGTTGGTGTTGGGTGTGGTGTTAGAGTTGCTTTCATGCGTCTTTAAAATGTGTTTGTTATGATTATTGATGATTTGTTTGATGTTGTTTTTGATACATTATCAACTTAATTAGTTTTTGATACATTATCAAATCAAATAACAAATTGCTACTTCAACAGGTTGTCCGTGTCAAAATATGTTGCCACAAAAATCCACCAAATGCGTGGAATCCTGGTTTGTGAAAAGCATTCCTTTGCTACATTTAGACAGCAGATAAAATACAGAGAAACTATGAAGGCAAGATACTCCAAGTGACCTATTTTGCTTTGGTTAAGTTTAAAATTGGGTAAGTGAGAATATTGTGGAATATGGTTAAAAAAAGAAGGAATGTTTGGCAGTATACTAAAATATGATGCGTTGCTGCGAGTGATCGTAGATGGAAGTGTCAGTGGGAAGAAAGCTAGAGGAAAGCGGAGAAGAATTCACAGGGATGGCATAATAGATTGGACTGATTCAAGAACTATAGTAAATTACCATTTCCCACTTCCAACATACTAAGATAGAACTGTGCTCGGATTGTCTCCCGTTCCCACAGAATTGGTATGAGTGGCAACATGTGTTCAAGTTTTTAAAATGCAGTTCTTCGGCCCATTTAGTTAACAAATAAAATGCAAAGAATCTATGAGGACAACGTATGGATAAGTATGTGTACTAGAAGCATTTTGAAAGTGCCAACCACCGCCTAGCCAATGTTGTGAGCTAGAATTTTTATTTATTTTTCTAAATATGCAAGTGAGCTGTTCTAATAGGCTTCATGGTAACATGTTTTTGTTTTATCATTACCAAACATTTCAAAATAATCCATTATCAAGACAGTTAGCTGCATCATCCCCAAAGTTAATGGGTTCGCTCTTGTGCCCAGTTTACATGAAGATAGGCTCACCTTCCTTAACATGCAAACTCAACAAGCTAGGGTCACTTTAGGTGTCTGGATAGTGGCATGGGTCGGTCGCTGTTAAAATGTTCTTAAGGTCGATAGGCATTAGAAGACATTTTGTTTTTGTGATCTAAAATTTGGCGTGCTAAATACGAAATACGTCGTTGACATCAAAACGAGATAGCCCTTCTAGAGTCACCCTACCGTAAATGTTAGCATGGCTTAAGTAAACAAAAAAGTGGTTCTCCCAAAAGGATCACCCTATCTAGTTGATAGCGTTACCTTATCTGGTTGATACGGTGACACTATCTGGTTGATAGGGTGACACTATCTAGTTGATACGGGACACTATCTAGTTGATAGGGTGACACTATCTAGTTGATACGGGACACTATCTAGTTGATAGGGTGACACTATCTAGTTGATACGGTGACACTATCTGGTTGATAGGGTGACCGTATCTGACATGTCAACACAACCGCGGAACACAAAAGAGGAGGGTGGCCCTATATTCATGTAAGCAGGCCTTTAGACACTTCTGTTAAAAATTCTGTGATAATCCAATCGTAAATATTTGCAAAAAACAGCAAAGGAATAAACAGTCAAACGATAACAAAAACAATGCCTTTTTGGCAGAGGTAATAAATAAAGTACCGTAGCGAAACATTTCATTTTATCGACAATTACACTACATCTGAGCCACGTTTCCACTCTGAAATCCCGTTTACATAATGTTGGTGGCATGCCGGGATGCGATGACACCAGTATAATAGCTTGTTTTTAGGCCGCCCGTTTACACGATGTCCATAATATGCTAGCATGATGTGTTTATCCAGATAAAAAACACATCGATAGCCACCTCCTTACCGGTTCATGCCGACATTATAACGACGTGTAAACGGGCCATGCAATCATGGTGATGCCATAATTTCATGTCGCTTTCTTAATAAACCAATAAAACAGCCGTGTGACGTCACAACCATTGTCTTACAAAACCGACAACCGGAACCAAAAAAATAGCCCATCCCCCACACGGTTTCATGTCATTGATGATCATACTGGCGTACTACCGACATCGTGTAAACCGGGTCTTTGCCACGTGATAGAGGGAAACTGCGAAGTTTTGTTTTTCTATTGGTCTGGGTTTTTTTGGTACAGACTCATGGTTAATGAGTTTTTCTGTACAGTTTATGGTCACCATCGAGAAAAATTTTTCAATAATAGTACCCTTGGCAATGTGCGTCAGCAGCCAAATTGCAGGAGGGGGGGGCAGTGTTATCCCGATTTCGTCGTTCTGGGGAAGGGTTCATCCTCTCCCCTTTGAAAAGACTTTGCTTCCAGAGGAAAACATTGATAGACAATAGTGGTATTAGTTCATCTAATGGAGATGTTCAATTACATTAGCTTCGGTAGACAAGATAGGAGGTAATTTCTCACACTCATTTTGCAACCACTGTCACAACAGCCAATACACTTGTAAGGATCCTACTGAATAGGGTCAGGCACAAATTCGTGCTGAACTTTGAGTAGTTGTCTGCTTCAACCAATTGAACTGTCAGGAAATGTTTTTTGTCAATTTATTCGTTACTTTTTCGTGTATTGTCTCTTCAAATTTCATACTTTTAAGGGGCGGAGACGGCCCCCTTTGCCTCAAGGTCCTTAGCCGTGTTTATTTCTGTCTTTGACTAAAATACCTTACTTCAAAGCGATTTGTACTTCAACGTCTCATATTTTCATATGCTCTGTAATATGTAAAATTTAGTAGAGAAATATAAATAGTGTTTTACAACATTAATTAATGATCTGATAGATCTGTTCATGCAACATATTCTTTTTATGAACGTAGTTAATGTTTATGATCATGACATCTCTAAAGATGTCTAAGGTGTTTAACGGAAAATGAATAAAAACAAACAATTTGATACGTATGAGTCATCTCTCTCTCTCTCTCTCTTTAGAACTATGAGCCTAGTTGTTATATTCTTCAGTAAAATAATATTTAATAATATAATAATAATAACTAATATTAATAATATTATTAATATTTAATAACATTTCTTAAAAGGAATAACACGAGATCCTTTTACTTCTATTCAATTCTTTTGGCCATTTCAGTTAATTGCGCACGATGAAGGAGCAGGATGCATTATGGGTGATCCAATCTCCAAACAATGGCTGCTTCGCCCAATTGGCGAGTTAAAACAAATCTGGCGTCCCTTAAATATTGACCTTCAGTCATACACAGATTGTTGCTTTAACATAATTGTTTTGATAATCTTCTTAGATGTAAATAAAGGGCCTTCTGTCTGTAGTTACGGTAGGGTACTCTCGAGTTTCGAATAATCGGGGCGGGACGATTATTAATTTTGTAAAAAAATCCCACCCAAGGCAAGCTTATTCCACCCACCCCATTTATTAGAATTTAAAAAATTTTCCACCCACCTCAGCCAGCATTTCAACTGGTGAGAATTTCTCTTTCTTTTCTCTTTCTTTCTTACAAGTTTAATGTGTGGGTAATTGCATAATAGCTTGTATAATAGCTTTTACAATCGGAAGCAGTAAATGATAGTTTCAATAACATTAACAAACATCTAAAAGTAGTTTGAATGACAAAATAGAGACTGCATTGGCTTCTTTTTCATCACTAGAATGTTTCCTCATTGACACTGTCTATTTGTAAAAATGAATTAAACCAGGAGCCAATTTTCTAGCTCGATGAAGTGGCGATTGAAACCACAGTGTCAGACATTCTTCCACTGAGTAACCTGTGTGCTGACCTTGACATTCACAATGTTCATTGATTCCATGGTAAAAATACTAAAAATGGGCACAATTGAGAAGTTCCGCGGCCCACCCCGTACGTTCCAAAACGCTTACATTGAAGTAAGAAGAAATATTAAAAATCACAATCTTCAGCTTTGGAAAGTTTCCTTGTGTTTGATTTTTGTTGTTATATCAACTTGTGTTGTTGATTTGTACATTGTGTGGAGTTTTCAATAAATGTTTAATTACGAAGAATCTATTCACCTTAAAGGATTCTTTTTTGGCTTGCTTTTTGTGATTCTTGGAAGTAATAAACGAGACAAATTTCCAACCACCCCGTTATATATTTTGAGAAAAATTCCACCCACTCCGTTTATTCCTCACAAGAAAATTTTATGATGATGACTGATGATGATGATGACCATGATGATTATGATCTTGATTAATATGGTGATGATCATGATGATCATGATGATCATGATGATGATGATGATGATGATCATGATGATGATCATGATGATGATGATGATGATGGTGATGATGATCATAATGATGATGATGATGGTGATGATGATGATGATGATGGTGATCATGATGATGATGATAATGATGATGATGATGGTGATCATGATGATGATCATGATGATGATGATGATGATGATTATGGTGATCATGATGATCATGATGATCAAGATGGTGATGATCATGATCATGATCATGATCATGATGATGATGATGATGGTGATGATGATCATGATCATGATGATCATCATGGTGATGATCATGATCATGATGATGGTGATGATGCTATTGGTGATGATCATGATGATTATGATGATGCTCGTGATGATCATGATGGTGGTGATGATGCTATTGATGATGATGATGATGATGATGACGATCAATGTATGAAGTAGCGTTCCTGGTTAATGTATGAAGTAGCGTTGCTGGTTAATGTATGAAGTATCGTTGCAAAACAGTTAACGATAAATATCATTTGCACTGTTTTTGCACGTGAAAACTAACTTAACATAATTTTATCTGTTGGTATGATCGAAATATTAGCCAAGTTTAAGAAAACAAATAGGATTCATAAAAGTATTTTCTGAGGTAAAAATATTTCTTATTCTATTCCATCAACTTCGTCAATGGCTATGTACTTTCCAGAAGCATCATCTCAAAACTCAGCTACACGTGGCTCCTGTTAAGCGTTACAGGAGATAATTTTCGCATCCAATCCCAAAAAATTATTTGAAGTTCTGCCTGTCCGAGTACTACCATTCTTAGAAACCATTCCTTGATATCGAGATACATGTACACCACTCGGTCACAAGATTCATTTGAAATTGGTGTCATCAATATTGTGAACACTGTTCTTTTAAAGACATCCACTCTACAATCGTTCACAAGATATATTGAGACTCCTTCCCACAAACATAATTTTTCCTTGATTCCTGAGAAGACCCTTCTATATTTCAATAAAAGCACAATAATTTTCATGCCCCTCGCCCGTACAAAGCAATGTTGTTTTGAAATCATCATCTACCTTCATCTTCCTCTTCAATTCGCACAACAACATTGCTTTGTAGGGGGAAGGGGTGAAAAATTAATGTCGTCTTTTGCTTTGTAAAATGTTTGGGGCCACGGCCCGCTGGCTCCCCCTTTTCATTAACCATGATCATATGAAGTATTTAGCTTCTAACGTCGACACCAAGAAAAAGAAACTTCATCCACGGATGTTAGACCTACTACTTACTGGTCATGATACACTGTAGGGTTCTTAATCCACCCAATTAAATGACGTCAAACAGTCAGTATTGCTTCTGAAATTATTATACCGAGAGGCCATAAATAGTTTAATATGTCAGTTGCAATAAGAATTTACGTTATAAGATTTTTAAACAGCTTACCTCCTGCTCAATACCTCTTATGTCCATTTTAACAACTTTACTATCAACTTGCTTAACAGCCCCTTGTCTTTCTTGAACACCATCCTTTGGTCTAACACAGTGGCATCTATCATATGATTTTGTGGATTAATTTATTAGCATTTAAATAGTGCTAGTACTGACATAAGTCAATAAAAAAGCAGTTTCTCTTTAATCTGATTGGCTGATAAAACAGATAGAACTTTCTCTCAAGACCCTTTCAGACAGATCAATGTACAAAACTGACGATTACTATTTTTAAACAGTATACAATGAGACAACGAACCCTTGTGAAAATAGGGACTCAGATAAAGCTAAGGATATGGTTCAAGTAAAATCTTTAAGTTAAAAATCTGTGAGCTAATCGATTCCTATCCAAAAGGCTGCATATTCTACTCTCCAGACCGACAGCAAGTACATCGATTGGTTCCTTCAGAATATGTCTTGTTTTCTAGTTCTCTATTTCTACAAACCTTACCATACCGCTCCCTTCCCGTCACTTGTCAAGTCTCAAGCGATGTTCACTTAAACATTGGGTTTCAACTTTAATTTGTTACACCGACAACAAGGTATTTTAATAATGTGTAAAACGAGCATGTTTGACCAAATAAAGTCTTTAATTCAATTGCAAACATAAGCATGACTTTAATATTTGTTTCTGCCAAATTGATTAATGCTTTGAATAAATGTTGGACAGAAACTGGAACTTGATAAATGATAAGAACAATATAGCCGTACATGGTTCATTAAAGTCTCGTGATAGTTCGTATATTCGTCTCTCGATAAGGACTATATCTATATTATAGACGTATACCTATGTGTAAGTATATAAGTTAGCTTATTCCAGTAATCATGTCTAATCCTTGAGGTACTTATATTTCTTCATGTTCTTCTGTTGCTCTTGTAATTGTCCTTGTCTAATGCACAAGTATATGTGACCATAATTCCTTGACCCTTTAATGTTAGGATCAACATATTAAAATATGTTAAAATACAAATAAATGAAAACATCTCGCAATACATTTGAATCCATTGATGTGTATTAGTCTTAATCACAACAATGATGTCCTCTGGATAATGATGGACAAGATTTATTGCAGCTTCATTCTTGTGAATTCGGTTATGGTTGCGAGGAAGCCAAACTTTTCACTCAGAGATTTATACACTTCCATTTGCGTAGGGAGTGCTGTACATAAGTGGTCAATGTGAGATACATAATGATTCTAAAAGATTCTAGAAGAATCCGCCATCTACACATTTAAATTCTTCTGTGTATCCACATTGTCTAGTTCATCATAAAAGCATTTCCTTCCTCGTATTACGACAATAATCAAAAAAGGGAATCGAACAAACATTCCTAAGACTACTTCACCCTCACTCAAATCAAGGTGCCATCCTGACATAAGAGGTTTGGTAATGGACATCTCCGTTTCTTGGCATGCTGACCAAAACCGAAAAGTAGGGAAGGAAGAAATTGATCAGCGTCATTTTAATTGTGTCCAGGCTCTAATGGTCTAGAGGCAGAAAATACAGGTTTTCACCTTTTTCTGATCCGCAGTAAGGGATAATACTCTTTGACCACTTCCAACATAAAGCTCGTGTCTTTGTCCGAATACTTCTCCTAGCATGGCAAGGCTAGAAAACAATTTTAACGAGGAATCTGTTATTATCTCTACACTTCGAGGCAAGATTGTCAATGCCTCTATCTATCTGGAGACACCATCTGCTACAGTTGACACAAAATAGCTTCCTGTGAGCTACTTCATCCATATCAATCTTCCAACATGCAGTACAGAGGCTAGAACATATATTAACTTGACCGTCTTGCTCCACCAGTGGTACTCTGACACTCTGGGAACACACAGCAATATCTTACTACATCTAAATTCACTTTTGGACCATATTGATTCACCAAAAACGTCTTCGTGCTTTATCTATCTAAATGCGCATTAACGTGCCACTCTTAAATTCCTCAGTCAAACTTTTAGTATGTCTAGTAAAAATGATCGAATCAACAACTTTTCACGCGAAAAGTATCTAGTGTGTGAGGCTGTGACGAACCTTCAATTTGTTTCCTTTTATTTTTCTATTAAGGAGTCAGTTTTCTTTAATGTAGGGAACCGACCTTTATCGAGGTGTAAAAAAACTTGCACCCAGCGAGTGAATGACTCTTGAACCGCTTTAATACTCTCTGTTTGATTAAAAGTTTGAGCAAAGACATGTGGAGTATGATAAACTGAAAAGAGGTGAACATAATTGGACGAAAAAACACATTTTTACTTATCAGTTGGTCTCCATACTTGGAAATGTCCTAAGGTGATTTGAATAATAGGAAGTTACAGGTCGAAGGTTAAGCAAGCTACCATGCAGTGTACTGAACTTTAAATCGGGTAATTGGATGCTTAGAGGACTTATATTATTTCACAAATGACCTACTTTTAAGTTTAAGAACCTTTAAGAAGCGTAGTTCTCTTCAAGACAGTATGCAAAAATGAGAATTTTACATTCGGAAGAATTAGCAAACATTTTTGTTCACCTGAGGAAAGATTTGCTATCGTTTCTTGCACATTTACGAAAAAATTTAGTAAGCCAAAGGAGTTGTTCTCTGACGTCTATTGACATCTGCTGTGTTACCAAATTTGATGTCACAGAGCATAAGATGGAGAGATGAGGAGCAAGGAGAGGATCGTAGAATTAAGTGACATTGACGCAAGAATTATGCAGGCCGCCTATCAGTAATGGCTTAAACCCCTAATGTTAATCATGCTGATGATGATGCTTATTATGACAATGGTGACGGTATGAGTTGCGTTTATGAAAGGACTCATAATAGAATCAATTTTTTTAAAATAAATTTATTTAGAGACCTTGGACGAGTCGTGGAAAGAACTCAGTTCCTCCTCAATTCTAGCAAAAGACAGAACTGTTATTATTAAAAAGTATCAGACAACAAAGTTAAATAATGCATTTTTACACTTTTGTTGTTATCTGAAATTGCTCAATGTATAATACGCGAGAGGCCTTTTTTAACCAGTCGAATCCCGATTTTGTGACAAAGCACCTTACAGGTGATAGTCGAAGGAACGAGGCCGGAGAATTTTCTAGATCTTAACATCTTTTTATGTTTAATATAACAGAACAAGGCATACGTAATATCACCAGTTTAAAAGAGTAATTAATATTTTTATGCTTAACTGTTTGGCTGTTGTTTTAAACGATGTCCTCATTTGAAAATGCATAGAGACGCCATGATCACTTAGAAAAACATTACACAATGTCTCAGTAGCTCAGGACTGAGAGCATCTTCCTAGAGATCGGAATTTGTGGACTCAATTCCTTTGAGGAAACGAATATATTTCTCGTAATTTCTACAGCTTCATGTTAATTCATCCTACAGTTATGTGTTCGTCATACATTTTCCTACAGTAGTCATAGCATGAAATATGGCTGTCACAAAAACCTTATTAATTCCAACTATATAATCTAATTTCCCAATTAGACCCCTCCTTCCAGTAAGCTTCTAACATGAGAAAAATGTCGTAAATATCTCTTTCAAATGAATGCCTCTTTCAAATAAGCACCCTTCCCCAAAAATAGGAGTTTCGTTTGAAACAAGCAACTAGCGTTTTGTTATTGAATTTCAATCGATCCTTCCCACTTCCATACAATAAATAGTTATTATAAATAGGATACTGCTGTAGTAAGTATAAACATAAATAACTGAATGCTATAGTACGATTGCCAGTAAGATATCTACATTATGAACTAGTATCTTCGATGAACGTATTGATCTCTTATTTCAATTCGCTTTTTTATTTTCTCACAAAATACTTCAATACTATTCCAACAGAAATCCAAGTCACGATTATCTTGAAATTTATTTTCCCAACAAACAGCCCTTTTAGCAGAAGACCCTCTTAAAAGGTAAAAAAAGTTCTTTAAAAAACATCCAAGCATTAATAGACCCCTTTCACATTCGATGGTCATTGCGAGGCATGATTCGGAAGTGAGGCTAACGTTGTTCCGCACAACG
>JANTCA010001664.1:0-11850 GCA_024741275.1 Chironex yamaguchii | reverse complement strand
TCTTTATTTTCTCTTTCTTTGTTTCGTTTCTTGTTTATGATTGGCTAGTTTTGCTACATGTTTTGTATAAATAGGTTGCCATATACATATACTTTCCTTTCTGACGTTCCATACTCTGAGGAGTGTCAAACGAAAGAAGCTTTTAAGTATGATTTTAGCGCAATGTCGCAAATTTTCAAGGTGATCTTTTAATTGTATTGAAAAGAGAGCTCTTTTGGTTGTCGTTGGCCAAGTTTCGGTCTGATAAGGTGAGCTCGGGGTGTGGTGCGAAAAAACCATCTTTTGTCACTAAACATCTAACATAATTCGTGGAAATTTTAACATTGCCTGTTTTCATGTAGGCCCTGTAAGACGTTTGTAGGTCGTGATGCAAAAGTTCCGATCTTTTATTTGTCACTGAACATCGTAACATTTTATAGACAATATATTGGTTCTGTTTAGTGATAGGCAAAGTATATTTTTTGACGTAAAGGGCCGTTGTCAGGCTACTGACTAAGGTGATTAGTAGAAACCTTATAGACTAGCATATAGACGGTGGACTGTTGTGTGATGGTAAAGCGATAGTACAAACGTATTTAATATATTTCTATGAATCATCCTCAATCAGGCTTCTTAGTATGTGTCATTAGGTATTAATACTCTACTTTCCTTAGATAGTTAAGTGATCATAGTCGTGTATGGTTACTTACACCAAGTAGAAAGACCCGTTTTGTGTATTATATGTCAAAATAATTTTGTATCATGAAATCGAACAATATCCATTTTGACAATTTTGGGTTTTCTTATTGTTGGATTATTCGGTAAGTAGACGCCCGTCCACACTTTCTTTTAGACTCGGTCATTATTCTAGTTTACGAGGTAAAAGCATATTTGTATTGTCTTTTACACTCCACAACACGCACATCTGTAACAAGAAATGTCAACTTTAATTTTCTAGACTCAACGTCGACTTCGCAAGCTGAAAACCAACAGGAAAGAATACCCCTTTTCAAGCAAAGGACACTATCGGGTATCTTACTTGGCCCGCGGGCGGAGATGCTATTTAATCGACGTGATACAAAGGTGAATGAGCAGGGAAGTTCTTCGTGTGAAGCGAATGAGGAAGAAGACCTTTCAACATCTGAAGCTGGAGAGGACACTGGGGGAGGAAGAGTACAAAGTGATCGACTTTTTGACTCTGTCATGAGAAAACTAAGCAATGCTACCGAAGGATTTAGAAATATGACACCAACGCAGAGTCAAACAAGTGGTCATATTGAACAGTCTGAGTACTCACTACAACAAATCTATAGTGATGATTTGCTCATGGATCGAATTTGCCGACGATTGGATGAAAAGAACCAGCCATAATCCATTTTTTGTTTGTTTATTTGAGATACCTTGCCAGTCTGTACATAAAATTTTAGCACTTGTGTGGTGATTATTTCTGTGGCGAAATATGGTATATTGCAAATAAATGTTATACGTACATGCATTGTTTTTAGCCACTAAAGTGATATACGCTTATGGTTTTGAATGATATTACCAAAGTCTTTTATAATTATTTTATTCGTGTATATGACATACAAGGAGCCTTACAAGAGTTTTTTGTTGATATGCTGTACTGACTTAAATTGAATACGATTATCATGTAAATTGGAATCAAACGAGTCAGTTAATGAACCAAGGGTCGAAAATTACGTTATTTTGACTGTGACTCGAGCATGGACGTTCTGCTATTAAACATAACGTTTCCACGCAAATCAACGCATCTCTTCACCGACCTGCCCATCATCTGCCGACCAGTTCACCTACTCACCTGCCCGCCTTCTCACATGGATACCTCCCTACATGCTCAGCTCTCGACCTGCTCACATTCCCACTTGCTTACCACACTAATCTACTCATCACCCACCTGCTCACCTAGGTTCTCTTTGTTTAGATATTGCTATCGTCATGGGAACGCCCCTCGTGCAATTTTGTTGCTTTAATGTGTTTTCAGCTTTCAAAAGATGTAAAGTTGGATTGGAATTTTGTAGACGCGTGTTTTGCTTCTAGATAAAAGCAGAGGAACATGTAGACATCGAAGCCACCTTAAAACCAACAGACAGATTTAATTTGTCTTTTTTCGCCTTAAAACGGGGACAGGGTGAATCAACTTTGCAGCACTAAGGTCTATCCGTTAGCTATGCTTACGCATCATACCTATAGGTCACTGAAACTTCGTCTTCTGTCGGGCCCATTCTCATGAACATGACATTGAGACTTACATACAGAAACGCGCAATTGGGATAATGTTGAACTTCGCCTTTTGGCACCCCCGGCCAAATCAGAAATATCAGTATATGTGGTCATGGCTAGTTGTACCTATAAAGAAATTAGATTTCGTTCGGTTAATTTGATCCTTTAAAATGTTGAAAATGTTAAAAAGTATATGTGCACGACGACACTGCTATTATTTGCAGTGTATGATAAATGAGTGTGACTGACTTGGTTTCAACTGAGTACGGTAGTTTGAAGTGACGAAACAAATGATATCGGTTTGAAAAGAATGAAAAAATTGACCGTAAGGCAATTGTGTTATTGACTTATTTAATAATTCTTTCAGAAATTGTTTCAAAATAGCGCTGTCAGCTTACCATCTCAATTTTGTTCTTGAAGACAGTGCACTAAACGCAATGCACAGGGTTGTAGTCCACTCTTGGGGCATCGTGAAGATATTTTATTGATTCTCAAACTTCTGCAATGTAGCCTAATTCCTTGTAATTATATTTAAGTTATTTGTAAAATCGGTTGGTAATATAGGGTTATAACGATGAAGTATCATGTTTGGCAAAATTGAATGATTCGTTCACGACAGCTGGTAGATGAACATGGCAAGGTAGTTAAAGGTGGGAAGTATTGATTGTAAGTAAAAATGTGTTTTAATCTAAGCCCAGGACGGAAAAGGAAACGGTAAGTGTAGCAAGGAAAGAAAACAAGGAACAGACTTGCTTCATATTACGAGTAATAATCAGGGTGTAACAATGTTATTTGTGGGTTTGACAGACGTTAGACGTTGGTGTGGGTCTTATGGGGCTGGGCAAGGAATGCTTTTACACCATAGGATTTGACTTGTCTTGCGTGAAGAAACGTCGTCATGTATCTTCTATATGGGTAAGTGACCGAGTGGTTAGAGTGCTTGCGCTCTGGTCACGAGGTTCTGGATCGAATCCGCCTCGCGGCACCATTGGCAAGTGCCGCAAAACCATATGCCACGGGTCAACCCAAGCCATGTGAGGGAAATTGGGTACGACGAAATTGTAGAAGCCGTCGGATGGCTGAGCTAGCACAATACCACCAAACATCGTGATTGAGATCATGGGGGTCCAGTCGTGTTCAACTAATTGTTCACACTGGTTTAGTCACTCATGTTCAAAAACTGCAAATTTGTTCTGCAGGCGCTAATGTGCAGTGTAAACCGCAGGTTGGCTCTGCGGACAATGCTCAGATGAGTGATTATAAATGTGCCTGCGCAGGCGTCTAAGAGTCACGGTTGCTAGCCACGTGAATAGACGGGTATCCTCGATACGAGTGGCCGGCCATTATCTTCTTCGATACGAAGGTTAGCCACCACCGTCCGCCATCGTCGGCCATCATAGGAATAAGCTGCCTTGTAAGACTTATAGATCATTATACTTCTCTTTGGAATGCTTGGAGACCATTCTTGTTATTGCGAAGGAATTTTAGGAAACTGAATAACTGAAAATTTTTCTTAACGAGCTAGTAGTTTGCATTTGTGATCGAGTTGTTTAGCGCATGACCAAGGATGCAAAGGTATTGAATGTGTGGATCTTGGTTCAAAATCCACCGTTACGGATGTCACTTTAATCGAGCAGAGCCACCAAATCTCTGCCATTCAAAGCGCAAGGAATGGCAAGATACGGTCTCATCCAGAGGAAAGACCGGGGTAGCACTGCTTAGCTTAGCCACAGGGTATTCGCCCCCCTTGCAATAAGTGAAAAACCCTAATACTCTGGGAAGAGAATAAGTATATGCAAGTACACAATGCAAAAAGACAGAAGGTAATCACAATAGACTCTTAGAACAGGAGTCTCTAAAAAAGCGGGGAGCCCTAAATTTGTTTTGTTTGATAGTGAAGTGACAACATGCAACTTAACATTAGATGCCAGGCATTTCGGTTTAGAAAAATAGTGTAAGAAGTTGTTTTTATTGTTGATGCCTCCTCTTTAACCTACATTTTCATGAATTCCGTTTATCGACAACGGTTTTAAAATGGTATCATTAAACGGTTAAAAAGGTATGAGTTTGTTACAGACTCTAAAGGAGGCGGAATTGAGACGAACGCATTGCAACGTTGCTTGTTCCTAGTAAGACAGAAGCATTTTTACGGTTTTACGTAAAAAATGTTTCAAATTGCGCCTTTAAAGACCTATTAAGCGGAGGAAGGTTTTGAAAATGTATGATTTTCGAAAGAAAAGACGCAGTTTAAACTATCCAGTGACCAACGACAATCTTCCATTGTTACCTGTACTTATATCGCATCTTTTCCAAAGATCTCTACTTTCATATTTGGGTACAAAAAGGCAAATGAGTAACTTTATAAAGAATTCAGTTAGGAGATTCTATTAGCATTCAAGCATGACAAGTTTTTTTTACTCAAATTCATTATAGTAACATGAATCTCTAGTCTTTAAACTTTCTTGTTCTTTTACGCTATATTTTATAAGTGATTTTATTTCATGCACTGCAATTTTTGTGCTCATATTCAAGAGTTTCATTGTAAATCTTATGACAATTAAGATAACAAGCAATTTTCCAAACTCTTGTGCATGGGTTTGATTAAATCAAAAATTGGGATTAAATCGCAGATTGCCAAGAGTTAATGCCATTGCCGTTTTTAACTTGTCATTACACAACTGGTTATTATTTGAAAAGATCAATAGTTGATGTAATTATTAAGTTTGAGCGATGTTGTAACATTGTGGAAATAGAATATGTGATTTAAGAGCAGTATTTTAAATTTCCCTGGTTGTACTCAAGTACTTTATAAAGTGTAGAATATTAATGGCCCGTTAATGGTATCGATATTTGTTGTTTCCCCTTTAAAGTAAAGGAAGTGAGTATATACAACTCAATTAGATTCATGCATGTCCACTCTGGTATAAATAAGAAGCACTATCCAAAAGGTATTTGAAAAGCCTTGTGACTTCGATACCTACTGTGCCTACTAGACGTGGTTTTTTCCCTTCATAATTCGGCCAAGTAGTTAGTGTGGGCCTTAGTGGGTTTGCCAGTGTGGGCCTTAGCGGGGTTGCCAGTGTGGGCCTTAGTGGGATTGCCAGTGTGGGCCTTAGTGGCGTTGCCAGTGTGACCCTTAGTGGGGTTGCCAGTGTGGGCCTCAGTGGGGTTGCCAGTGTGGGCCTTAGTGGGGTTGCCAGTGTGGGCCTTAGTGGGGTTGCCAGTGTGACCCTTAGTGGGGTTCCCAGTGTGGGCCTTAGTGGGGTTCCCAGTGTAGTGGTAGGGGTTCCGCAGCTATCCCGTACGTCTTCTTACATGGTAGAACAAACTGGTTTTATACCAAATGATTAGGTCTTGATGACAAATTGCCTTTACATGTCTTCACGGACTTAGATATGGTAAATAGATAAAGGGCATTTTAGTCTTCATTATTATTCAACTTATTCCAATCCAACGAAAGGATGCTTGGGGCTAAGTGGCAGTCAACCGCTTTGAGAAACGGCGCGGAGGGAGAGAGAGTTCGAGTTTCTGCAGCTACGTCTCTTCATGTCGTTGTTTCTTTTAGCAAAATTTTCAGAATATAATGCGTTTTCTGCAACTCATTTTAAGAAGTGATACAGTTGATTGAGGTTTCTCTTGCATTTTGACTGCAATGTTCTGTTTTTCTTTTCCTGATGAGCGAATGAAGCCTCATAACCAATGCAGGATGCAAGAAGCCCACTACCAATTTTTGTGTTGAATGCAACTTTCTAACTACCAATTGTTTAGATATGAGATCCTTGTTGCAAATTTTGATTTCAAATGCTTTTGTTTTAATATCTGTTTTTCTAATGAGACAATTCTGTCCTGGATTTCCTTTCTTGCAGTTCATTTTGAGGTCGTATAACTTGAGCAATGAACCCTGATTGTTGTTGTTTTTGAATGTTACTTGTAAATTTGCCATCTATGCCGTCTATCGTAGAATGTCACGTTGTCAGGCTGAATAAGCCATGTTCAGGGACTTCGAATAATATATGAAGATATTTGAAGGGTGTAATATCTGCGAGGCTCAAAGTCAATGAGCAGCCAAGTCAAGGGAGAATAATTTACAAGGTAACAATTTACCAATTCCGCTATACAGTTGCAATGTGTTCATTCTCATGGCACTATTAAAGCAAGCCATTTTAAAGATTATTCGGAAACGGGCACTAGAAGAAAAAAATATGGCACTAAGCAAAGTTTTAAGTTGAAAAAAGTATTTGTATACGATATATGATCATAATTCCTCCAAAGTTTGAATAGAGTATCAATACACGCCTCTCAACTTATTTCACGAGACCAGTCAGAGCCAACGAACTCATGACGATACAAAGAACATAGTATTCCCAAGTTAAGTCCAAAACGTCTTAGGGAGACCTTTTCTTTTTAAGAGTCAAAGATTTTTAACAAACTAATCCTACCTTCTCAAACCTCATCTGTTTACTTTCGGCTGATATCAATTTCCTTTTGTCCTAACTTGCTTCTTTTGACCAGCCTCAAGTAGGAGGACGGCGTATTCCTTATTATGTCCTGCGATAAGTATGGTGCGTACTGAAGAACTCGTTTAAGAATGGTGTAAGTCCTTTAGATTGGTCTTGAAATATTGATAAACGTCACACGAAGTAAGACAGATACTGTACTAGCTTGACAGTCAGCAGACATCAGTCGGGATGTAGAGCTGGTCAGGAGTTTGATAAGGAGTACTTTGGCTGGACATTAAGACAATTGTGATGAAAAAGTGTCCCAATCCTCTGAGATGTAGGTATGGAGAAGAGTTTTGTAGATTAAGTGGACGGACGGGAAAACAAGCAAATCTGTCCGTGAGAGGATCGGAGACAATGGAAAAGATGGTAATGTTGAACAAGTAAGGAAGAAGTTGGCAAGATACATGAATTGGAAACGGAGACCGGAAAGTGCAGTCATGGCTTCAATCAGGGTGAAAGAATGGGAGAAAACAACAAAGGAAGAGGAAGAAAAGTCTTGGTAGACAACATCAGAGAATAGTCTTAAGAAATCTCAATTGCTTGCAATAACACATGAAAACACAGACTTACCATGACTTCAATGTTGCCTATAGCTCCAATGGGGCTCAAGCGTTGTCAAAGAAGACTATAGTCATAATTTCTATTAAATTATTAGTCCAAGTCACATTTGCCACGTCTGTTGTAAAGCTCACACCATCTTTATCTTTCTTGATGAATGTTGCCATATATAAACTAAACACGATCAAACTGTTTAAATCAGCTGCTGCTGATAATTTAAATTTAGATGAAGTACATTGGTGAGGTGGCTAGGGCTGAAACTGTTATCCGAGTAGCCAAATACCTTACCAGTTATAAATTGTCAAGAACTTTCAATTTTTTTCGTCTTGTCCTGTTTTCTTTCTACATTTCTCTTGGTTTCCTACGTACCATTTTACACACAGTAGTTCAGATATACCTACAGAAGTCACCTACGGAGTCCAATTTTATGCGTATCTACTTAAATTTCTTTTAATTCATATCATGCTATCTTCAGCCCCCATTTAAAGAAAATTTATTTCAAAATAAAATGTTGTGCAATGGGAACTTTCGTGTTAAGGAGCCTTCTGCAGAAATCCCCCTGCACTCTTAGGAAGTAATTACTGTTGTTTCTATATTTCATTACGGGTAACTTAGTTTTCTAAGTATTTTCGTTACAGTATTGAGCTACTAAAGAGCTCACTTTGACCGCGTTTTGGCGATCCATTTTTCGCGTGATACTCCTGTCGTGTTTTCTCATTGGAGGCAGAGTCCTGCTAAGTACGTCATAGGAAGGACCAGGTATTTTTCTTTATAACCCAGCATTTGATGCATAAGGAAGATAAAAAGAAGAGATTACATCTTTCTTTGGTTTCATTTAAGTCAACTCTTTTACCGGTTTGCAAAGAATCTTTTTTATTTGCGTGTTTCGCCATACCAATGCATCTTCCAAACGAATTCTTAATATATTTTGTCCAGTGGTATTCACTGAACCCTGGAGGAGTTCTGAGTTACGTCTGCTACTTGTAAGGATGAGTGAGTAGAGAAAGTACCAAATGTCAATATTTATGTGATTTGATTATGTCATACTGTAGTGTGTCAGCTCTAGTTTTTTAATTTCTGTTGCATCAATTTTCAATTATTAAACTGCCTCAGAATCTTTTATACGTTGTAAAACAAATTCATTTCGTAACACACACCTGCCTCCAAATAAAATTGTATGTTATTTATGAATAGGTGTGACAACATAGTATGAATAAAGTCAAAGGTATAGTGATCTCTAATAAGAGAAACACTCCAATAAGATCCTCTAGGATGAAATAGAAACTTATGTAAGTTAATAGATACATTTGCATAAACTAAGAGGTCTGTAACCTAATAAATCTTGTGTAATTTACTGTCCGCGGACTAGAGAGACGCCGTTTAATACTAAACAGTATCTAACATACTAGCCCTTACAGGACACATTTGTCTACCAAACAACACAAATTAACCCGTTAACTACATTAAAATACGAAGATAGTACTTCCTGCGAAGTAAAACACAGTAATATTTTAGGTTGGTTGAAGGAACACCACAAAATCTCCACTACTAACGCGCCTCCCTTGTGCTTCCAGTCAAGTTGCATGACTGGTCCGTTTTTTAGACCCCCCTTGCAACTTTAGCCCGCGAAAATATAACCGCAGTTTTTCAGTTTCGGCGCTCATTTCAGTCTTGGCGGGGCAGAAGACGGTCATTTTCGTCGTCCTTCGAGAGAAAAACGAACAGAAAAGATGGGTAAGCTATTTTAATTGCTTTGATAAAATTATTGACTTGCACCACATGGTGTAAGCGTGATTATACGGCTTAATTAGATACTACTGTTATTCTTAATTGCGTTGAATCATATTGTTTTTCTTGTACTGCTTCCTTTCCCTTTGGATTCCTGCGTACCGCCTTAGACCAAATACCTACAGAGGTCACCTGCGGAGTCCAATTTTATTGTGCTTTAATTTATTTTAATGTAAATTCTGGTATTCAGCCCCGCCATTCAAAGAAAATTACTTTCAAAGTGAAATTTTCTCTGGGAACTGTCCTTTTAAAGCAACCTCTCTAGAAATCAGCCTGCACTCTTTGGGAGGTACTCTTAACACCTTGTTATTTCTAAAAATTATTACTGCTACCTTACTTTTCTTTTTAGTTTCTCGACAATCTTGAGCTCTCTTTTACTACTTTTTTGTGGTCTCTCTCTTTCGATAATCTTCCTGTCGCGTTTTCTCTTCGCAACCGTAGTTCATTGTCTTCTTTTTGCCTCTTGGGAAAATATCTCAGTCACAACTGTGACTGAATAAAAAGCGTCAATGGACATCACCGTAGTTCTTGATATTTATTTGAAATCACCGTTCTTGAAATTTATTTGACAGAATTGCTTTTAATTTTTTGTAAAATTTCTAAGTTCCAATGATAGACCTAAGGTATATTAAGGGTTCGTGAACAGGGTCTGCATAACATGGCGCGGTGTGCCAGTCACTTTTCACAGAGAAGGAATATTATACTAAAATATTATGCAGCAGTTGTTCATTTTATTTGATGGTTTTTATTGATCTATTTGGAAACAGAAATTTGATATTTGATATATGGATGCAAATATGAAATGAGGCAGATACAGTCACATAACCGGTTTGTCTGGTTTTTCAAGAGTGCGAAAAACAGGCCCTGGTCTCATCTTTTTGGCGCGCATTTTGACTTTTTAAAAGGGCGCGCAATTCAGTGTCTGTTAAAAACTAAAGGCAACGAATAATATTAACTAATTATTACTTACTCGAATCCTACTGCACTATAATTATTGACCTCAACGACAAGGTAATTAAGGCGAAAGAACAAACAGTCAGTTGATACAAGTTGTTATTGTCTCTTTCTCTTTTATTTCACAGCGAAAATATCACCAGACAGTAAAACAAATGGCGGTAAGTACACAAATTGACAAAATCTTTCCGTACGTTTGTGTTTACTCTTTATCACATTGGAATGAATTTCGCAATTGCGTATGCCATTTGGTGTACTCTATTACAACAAGGTATACATAAATTTTTTTTGGCAGCTCTCGCGTTTATCATTTGTACGCAATACTAAAATGAATTTCAGGCTGGCATGGTTCATTTGTCGCATAGACACAAAACATTTCACATTTATCCCATTTAACTGTCCATGAAATTATTACATCAAAACTGTGTGTTATAAAATGTTGGCTTTTGCGTTGAGTTCTGTGATGAATTATGCAAACGAACAAAGGCATCACTGAGAATCGATTTATTATGACTTCTTACTGCACTAACAAGTATTCACTCTTGTTTGAACACTGTTTCAATGTGGCTTGTATCCAATGTGTGATGCCAACACAATGCAATTTCAACCTTAACGTCCCATGAGAGGAACCTTTGACACTCAGAGACGATTTGATTCTCTTGCCCTTTAGAACTTTGCCAATAGGAACCCGAATCATATCATTGCAACTCCTCGTACCTCAACTGGCTTCACTTTGATATGTAAAACTCGCATTCATATATTTGTACCTGTTGATATCGCTCTCCTATTCACAAAACAGTTTTTACCTGCTCTATTTTTGTCTGTTGGGAATGAAACCTCCTGTCAGCATGGTGATTGAATAGGATGCATCAGTGGCAATCATTGTAGTACACATAATTTATTTTACCCAATTTTCAAGGAGAAGTGCAACGACATCGCTGCCACATTGCACCTAAGCTCTGACTATCTCATAAGAAAAATTAGCCGGTTGATCAAGCTGTTAATGGAGATTCGTTCTCTCTTAAAAAGCGGCAGTAGCACTAGACAGAAAAGTAAACGGCCGTAAGTATACAAATATTTTACCTGACGCGGTTGTCGACATAATACTGTTGTAAAGCCTGGTTAGAAGCTGGCGCTCGACCAGTATTTTTATGTCAAAAATGTAAATATATCTTCATCAGTATGGTATATACAAAATATCAAAGTCACCTTCTTATTGATCTGAAGACATAAAGCTTTAACATTAGGCACAAGCACCGATATTGCTCGGGCATTACATGAAGTTTCAGAGATACAGCTCAGCAATTTAGTCGAGGATAGTCTTCTTGATGAGATTGATGCCAGGCAAAATTTACCATGACGGCATGAAGTCTCAGCAAGCATTAATTCGTGGTTTATAAATGTCCATTTGAACACAGGGATTCCTTGAGTTGATGGCAAACAGGCATACTATTAGGCACTAGCAACGATATCGCTTGCACTTTGAATTTAAGTTCTGACTTACACCACAGCATACGTAATTAGTGCACACGAAAATTAAGTCAGTTCATACAAGTTTTAATTGAGATGTTGATTTTCTTGCACAGTGAATTTTCCAGTTTACATTTAAGCAAATGGTTGTAAGTATACACATATTTTTCTTGCTGCAGTTGTGGAAACTTGTTGCAATGTAGTCGAGAATAGTGTTTTTGGTATGACTGATGCCAGCATACTGAAATCAGCATTGGCATTATCAAGTTGAAAGGAAATTCTTATGATAAAGTGTGCTTTGACTTGAAGGAGTATAGGTTGGAGTAATAAGGCATATTAAGTGTTGATAAATATAATG
>JANTCA010001661.1:0-11854 GCA_024741275.1 Chironex yamaguchii | reverse complement strand
TTATGTTCTGATTAGCTTTTATATTATTTATATATATATATAAATATAAATATATATATATGTATATATGTCAAGAGCTCAATCATCCATGTTTATTACATATATAAATTACAAGAAATAAACACTTTTTAACGTTTGGAATAATTTTTCTTTAGAATTATATATATGTATATATATTTGTATAGTTTGATCAATTTATGTATCCAACCAATAGGACAGAGAAACTCTATTCAGCAGAGTCTAAAGGCAATACTTATTTTTTTGGTATCTAAATGGTCCAATTTGGCATTTATCTACAGGCATGTGTATTAGAATCACTTTTTTCGGTGAGGAAAGCCACAGACTAACAGTAACTCCTATTTCTGTGTTAGATAGCTTGTGGTATAATAGCTTGTGGTAGCAACTTGTTAGTAAAGCCACTATTAACAATTATGAGGCAGAGATGTTTTGAATGTCAGCAGATGACCTATATTTTTACTCAGTTTTTTTTCTCACCTCCTGCAATACCATGCTAATGTATTGATTTTATGTGAACTGATATATTCATAATCTGGTCTTGATTCAGGTTGAAAGGCTTGCAAAACATTTAAAAACCTTAAATATTAGTGTAAAAGGAGGGTCACAGGTGTCAACACTAATACGAAGTTCTAAGGATAGTGATGTGCGTGATGGTAAGTTGTAGTTAATCTGCATTAATTTTATTTTAGGAATTTTGCTTGCCAAGATTAAAAACCATTGTATAGCATAATAGCATCCTCAAATACTATGTTTGATCCAATCAAAGAATTGGTAGCCGGTGAGGCAAAGTAATATTATGCAGTGTCTCATTTCTGCAGCATTGATGCACTTGAACATTCATGTGATGCCAATAGTACCATCAAGAGGGAGGTAGCCAGTGTGGTTACCAGGGCCATGAGAGTCTCAAGGGTCCTGCAAGAAATAAAGCATAAATTTGGCCTTGATTTGTTACACTAAAAGCCATTTTCTGTTACAAACTTGATGGAATTAGTGAGATTTAGGAGGGCATTCCTTTAAAATGTTACATTTTGATCCGTGTATAGGGCATGGTCTAAAAATTGCCACTGAGATATCAACCATCAGATATCAGCTATCTCGTAAAAGCCCGGTATGTATGATTCTCTTTGTATAATGCTTTTTGTCGCCTATCAAGCTGCCAAATGTTTTATCACTAATGAATCAGCTCAGGTGATCACTCGGATTATTATTTATTATAAAACATGGCTCTCGCTCATCACTTTCATTGTATTTTATTGTTCTTCTCAACTTCAGATTTTCCTTATATTTACTTTAAGCCTCAGTGGCTTCTCAGAATTTGGATTACCAGTGGGGAATTACATATTTCTATGTTTCCAATCTAATATTTTATGGATGTGTCAGAGATATCCCTTAAACGACCATCAATTTCTTAACCTGGGTTATGTTCCCAAATCACAACCCTCTTTTCATTTTAAGTCTTGTTCGATAGGTATTTATCTCATTTATAAATATATGACCTGAAAGCTCAATCCTCATCATTGTATTCCTGACGACTAAATTTCATTCATTGCTGTCTGAAAATGAAAGGCAAGTCTAGCCTACGAAGATGATTGATGAAACCCCATAACAAATTTTCCTCTAACTTGTCTGCAAATTTTAATACTCAGTCATAAAATGTTTGGATTCTGTTCCACCACATGGATTTGTAAAAGCATCAGAATTTCAGACACCAAAGGGGTTGTTTGCTTCCAAATGAGCTAAAATTCTAATTTAAACATAGCAATTCTCTTGACCTCCCATCTTTTCTCAAATCTCTTTCTTGGAGTTTATATGTGTTTTTAATGTCTCTCTTCTTTGTTATTCAACTTAACTTTAGCTGAAAGTAATAAATATCTGAAGCAAACAATTTTCAAACTTCAGAGCAACAAAAGACAGTTGATAGCCATTTAACAGCCGTTTTTACTAACACTACCTTTAACATGGGAACAAGGCAGTAACCTCATCTTTCTTATAATATGTCAATTTTGTTCAGGATTACATAAATAGCAGTTACAATATTTATCTCATTAGGATTTTTTTTTGATAGTCAGGCTCCCTTTGAAATGGGTTTATCTAAACAAAGGGGTCACGGCCATTTGGAGCTCACTTATTAATAAAACTAGATATAGTCTATACTAAGGTCCCCCAAAGCACTTTGCAGTAGATATAGGCAAAGATATTTGGAACTGGTCCATCCAACACATATGTCATGCCATCATCATCGAAGTTAAAGATGCAATATTGTATACAGTATATTAGTGGTATTATTTTAGGACAATAAAAAATATTGGACAGAAAAAACATCGAATGATACAATTTGTGTCTAAAAGTATTCGAGATAAGTGTATACTACGTTTCAAGAGTATAGAGAATTTTTACGAGTTCACTATTGTATGGCAAGCAACTTTGAAATTTTACAAATTTGAAATTTTTGAATTTTTGAAATTTTTTGAAATTTTTTAAATTTTTTTTAAAGCTTTTTTGAAATTTTTCAATTTTTCTAACGCATAATTGTCATTGGCTGTATCAATTAAATTGAGAAATTATCACTGAAGTTTGAGGGGGAAGAACAAGTGTTGGCATATAGTGCCAAATGTATCCATATTTATTTGGAACATCTTTACAGGTTTGACCCTCTGTATGGGCAGCTGGGTACTCAAAATACGATCTTTTTACAACGTTATGTCGTTTTGGTTATTGGTGATGGAAACAATTATCAAAATTGCCCCATTTATGGCAAAATTTGACTGGGAAGGATAAAGAGTCAGGTTTACAAGCCAATTCTATTTTACGGTTTAGACACTCGATAGGGTATGTTCTTTTGTTAAATTCAATGAAGTTATTGTGCCATGTAGTGCAACTATTTGAATTATGACATTTACAATCTTCAATTGTTTTATGGCAATTTAGATTACTCCAGATATCATCAGCCTGTTTAACTACTTGACAGTATACCATTTGACACGAAAGATGCGAGAAAATCTGCACTTTTCTCGAAATATCTTGTGTGAGGGGAGTACCTTAATGCACGAATTGGATTCAGTCCGAGACGTGCAATTGTAAGACGTACAGGCACAAGCCATCATTGTTTCTCTCTTCTTTCTTTTCCAATTGTTTCGAAAATCTAGATGATTATATGCGGTATGCATTTGGCTTGGTGTCTGACTATGTGTCACCTGATTGGAGTCGGAAACTTAAGGACAGCCTTCAGTAAGTATAAGAGACTTTTTCTTAGACTAGTTGAATTTCCAATTTTTTAGTTTGGTCGACTTCTGTTATGATAACTTCATACAGTACTGCATCGTGATAAAATAATATGGAGTCAATATTAAATCCATGTGTTACCCTAAATGAAAGTGCCATCGTCTGAAATTAATGTTCTGTGGAAACAGTTTTTTTAGACCAAACAGCATGGCTACTAACTTAGATTTTTGAGCAAAGAGATGCCTTTCAGTTTTGATTTTGTTGTTATGGGTTATTATTAAATCAATTCAGTTGTCATTAGATATGGATAGTTTTATAAAAGTGGAAAGTGTTGTGTATTCGATGTTTTGCTGTCTTTGATAAGTGCAAAGTATTGAAATTGTACCAGGCAAATTTATTTAACATTTAGGCGTAGTTTTCTTAGCTAGCAAGCATACATAAATTGGTTTGTGTGGACAGACTAGTTGGATCCGTTTGTGGAGTGAAGGAATTTCCAGGGGTGTTGAGGCGGGATTTTCTCTCTTTCCTTTGCTGGGTCCTGAAGTCATCTACAGCAGACAAAAGTCTTGTGGGTGAGTAGGTTGCCAGCATCAGACTCTCAGGTGTCAACGTCCATGTTGGAAATTTTTGGACTTCGCTTAATACAGTCTTTGAAACGTAGCAGTGGGCGTCTGACAGGGCATGTTCCTCATTTCAGCTCACCATAGAACACCTCTTTGGGAAGACGCGAATCATTCATTGTCACTAGATGGCCAGCCCATCTTAGCTGTTTCTGTGAAAGCAGTAATTCCATGCTTGGAATATTTGGTCTCTTACAGACCTCCCGGTTGGAGACACGATCTTGCCACTTGATTCTTAGAAGTGATCTTAAGTGCGAGCATTGCACTCTTTGGAGCTGCAAATTCTGCCGTATATGTATGTATATTGCATGTATATATAAAGTTATTCATAAGCCAATTCACTCTAAGTGTATGAGTATTGTATTGTTAACTTAACTATATAGACAGTTTGCAATGGCTGGTGTACTAGTGATATTGTTTAGTACCGCCTTGCATGTTTCTCTCCATGTAGACTGTTTAATTCTAGCCACCGTTGGTTCAGTTTGTTAGCATGTAAGAGAAATGTCGCGCGAATGTTTTTGAATTGTTTCACTTAAGTTTGATCTGGTAGTATTACTCTTAATTGCTTTAATTTGTAATATAGTTGCTTTGACTTCCTTTCAATTATTGCACGGTATTTTTTTGTGTCATCGAGACTTGTAAATTTTAATCTTCATGCAGGATTGAAGACAAATCACCACTTGCTGATAAGGAAACTCTTGAGCCACCTGTGAAGGTAATTGCTATTGGACTTTCGAGGTTTGATGGTCAACAGTTTCTTTTGAAAGTGTCAGATTATTGACATCCTGACAGCTTTAACTCCTGCTATGAGATTCATTAGATGACCGTGGACTTCAATCTTTGGATCACATCTCTTCTCAATGGACGTCGCTGATTCCAACTGCAATTCGCTGCAATGATATATGTCTCCACTTTATGGCCATTCTTTTCCTGCCTAATGACTTTGGTAGGATGCAATAATTTTATTTTCTTTGAAAAATCATATTACAGTCATATTTTTCGCTTTACTTTGCTATGCTTTCCAGGATATGATCCACTCTCAGATAACTTAGCTCGTCTCCTAGTGGCTTGTTTCCACTCCTTATCTGAGAATGTTGCTAGTGTCTCATTCTTCTTTGTGTACAGCATGTAGCGAAAGAAATCCTGTAGAACCCAAGTGAGAAATATTAACAAGTAGGACCAAGGTAAAGGCACACGAACATCAATGCTGACCAACTATTTTGCCCAACGAATACTTTTGGCCATGTATCGTTAACATAACAAAACTCTACGCCTTTCATGTTATCATTTGCGAGAAGGTTCTTGTTTCAGGAAGACTAAAGTACTCGATTTAGAATAAGCTGGAGGAAAGTTACTAATCTGCACACTTTTTCTGGTTCCCCTGAACTGACAATTAAGGAAGAAGTAAGAATTGATAATCGCCTTTGAAATTTGCGACATTACGCTTAAAACATACTTAAAAGCTTTTTTCGTCCGGCACTCCGTATGAATCGAGTGTATTCTGTCTAGATTAAAACAAGAAAACCAGTACTCTGTGGGCAGGAGGAGTTTGTTTTTTCATTTCTTATAATGCTTTGTCTTTTCATTTTCAATTTTCTTTGAAAAAGATTGCCATATATCTATACTTTCCCTTCCAACGATTCATACTACGAAGAGTGTCGGACGGAAAAGGCTTTTAAGTATGTTTTTCGCGCAATGTCGCAAATGTTCAAGGTGAGTTGCAAGTTCTGTATCACAAAATG
This sequence comes from Chironex yamaguchii, assembly GCA_024741275.1. Classification (NCBI taxonomy): domain Eukaryota; kingdom Metazoa; phylum Cnidaria; class Cubozoa; order Chirodropida; family Chirodropidae; genus Chironex; species Chironex yamaguchii. The sequence goes on along the minus strand of JANTCA010001661.1, from coordinate 6,252 downwards.
GTTGTTTAGGAAATTGATCATGTAAAAAGACATGACAACAGGAAACTTTATCAAGCATTTGAAATTGTTTTTTGCTTTTTGAAAGCATGGGAAAGTTCGTAATTTTTTGCTATGCAAAAATACCAGTCGAAACTTTACTCACAAAATTGTCAAAAGTTGTGTCAGGAAATTAATGCGAAATTAAGTTTGTTTTGATTATGTAAATTGTTATTTTAATATGCTTCCTTTCCATAATTTCAGAACCCTGAAAGTATACACCGATATGGTTTTGACCTGCTATGATTCATGTCAATGTTTTCCGTTCTCTCAAGTGCCATTATGTATTTAATTTTATTAAGCAGAGAAGCCGACTTAACACACTATGATAGCTTACAAATATATCTCTAGGATCAGATCAGAAGCTGCATGGGCTATGTGAGTCTGGTCATGTGACAGTCATCTAGAAAGAGAAATAACTGTGATCCACCTGTCATTCTTTTCATCTCATACGAGGTCAAAGATTTGAAACTTCATTACCGTGATAATTTCTTACTATCGAGGTATGGATCGACGTAAGAAACAGGTGAAAATTTTCCGTTCTCTCTACACGTGCCCGATTTAGGTAAACGTGGCTATCGAAGCTGGCTAATCCTTCGTAAATTGGCCGGACCCATTCCTAAGCGAGAAAGTTAACATTTCTATCGCGTCAGGTTTTTTTGTATGAGGTCTTCTCCTTCCGGCGATATGTCGTCTTCGCCATGCCCCTGAAGCTTGGCGCACACGATGGCATTTCGCTTAAGTACTTGTGAGACATTAGATTGAAATCCTTTAAATCTGGGAATTCTTTCTATCTATCTTTATGACACACAAAATGTCGGAAGAGCTGACACGCCCCTGTAATTACACGCGCATTGAATCGCGAGTCTTGGTCACATTAAGATGAAGGACTGGTACCGTTATGCTTAGATTAACTATATTCAGTACCCCCTCCTTCCAAAACTCACACACACACATACCTCTTCTTATGTGGAACTCATACTCCTTCTTATGGGGAGCTCATACCCCTTCTTATGGGGAGCTCATACTCCTTCTTATGGGGAGCTCATACCCCTTCTTATGGGGAGCTCATACCTTGTGAAGATAGCAAGTGTATGTGAATATAATGAAAATATGAATAAATAGGACTGTTCAAAAGAGAACCTTTTCTCTCGACAATTTATTGCAGAAGCAACGGACAGACGACAATGGTAGCCAGGAATGTACTGAAGATTACAGGAAATTTAATAGTAAAAAGACCACGGATATGAAGGTAAGACTATCATAGGCTATACAGTTCTAGGATGGGTTTCAAACTGAACTTAGGTTGCCCATGATAGCTGTCGACTTCAAATAGTAAATGAGAATTTTTAAATTTTGTAATTATAAAGTTACTGCAAGAAGTTCAAAAACCTTAAGGTAGTTGAGAACAGAATTATTTAAAAGTTAAGCCAATTCTGCCTGATGGTTTATGCTTTGTAGACGGTTAATTCGAAATTCAGCAAAGTTGAAAAATTAAGTTAAAAAATACAAATATTGAGATCGATGGGAAGCTTCTGTCTTATGAAATGGTGAAGACTTTTGTAGATAATGAAGGGATTGTGGTTTCAGGTTTTAAACGCTGAAATCTATCTGCATCTCTGCCGTTTGACGGAAACAATGAAGAAGTATCTTTTGAAAGCTTGCTTTTTCATGTTGGGGGATAATTTCCAAGTAAATTCTGTCATGAGCTTAAAATCATGGCTTTTGTTTGTATCTTGTTTTTATTCTTTAATCTTCCTTCTTCTTCTTGCTGCTCTCAAACGAAAACTGAAGATCACGACGACGTGGCATTTTTCTGTAGACCCTGAAAAGTAGTTTTTAGTGCTGGCAAATAAAAAACCAAATATACATCATTATCCAACTAGCTTTTGCTATCGAGAGACTAAATACATTACTGACATCGTTTTTCTGTCTGAAGTGTAAACAGTTTTATTCGATATGGCTTTTTTTGTCTTGTTTACGTAAGTACAATTCTTCTTTCTTTATGCAGAGCAACGCTTTAACCCCGTCTCAGAAAAAACTTGCGAAAATCGATAAAACTGGTATGAAGTCGTTGACTTCTTTCTTTTCTGCTAAGACGAAGAAATAACACAAAGGATGAGCTTGCCTTAACTAATATACAGACATTTGTCTCCTTTGCGATATAAGCCCAGCAATCCTCAAGAAACTGAAGTAAACAAATGAAGATTTTTCCATTTGGAGAAAATGCAGGAACAAGGTAGCACTTGATGAATTATCTAGAACATGTATGATATATGTCGGTAATGTTGATATCAATTCAGACTTTTGCGTCAACCAACAAATCACCTCACCACCCAACTTATGAAAATGGATAGGGGAGATATCAAAGAATAGTTTTTTTGCGCAAGGATAGTAATAATGATCAAATCTAGCTATTTGACTGTGCAAACGACCATTTGGTGGTATGTAAGAGAGCAGTTTCAAGTAAAAGTGATGTTGGTGAAAATGTTGAACACACATGAACGTAATATGATCACTATTATCATGACACATATCCTCCTCATTCGTCTCATTATCATCACTATTATTCCCAGTCTCCTTTTCCATTCTACTGTATTCTTCTGTCGTATCATGGTTTATCGTCATCAACAAGTTTCTACTGTTCTGCCAGTTGCCTAGGCACACACTCTCATCGTATAACTTATAACATCCTCCTCCTTCCTTCCTCTCCCTTAGAAGAAAGCTCATTTGCAAGGTGGGTACTTTAATTCTCGAACGAGACTCGCTTTTCAGGCAAACGCATATTCATATTATCAGTCTGCCAATAAACGTGACTACCAGGCTAATAATTCTTACCTAAACAGTACTTTTTAAGTACTTTTTGAACTTAAATTATGAAATTTAAAGACGGCTTAAGTATTGCTTTATATGGCAGCTGTATTAGAGCGACGATATCACAACTTCAGTGCGCTATTTTAAACAGGTAATCTCTCTGCTTAAATTGGAGAAATACGTTAACACAAAAATATGATTTGAGTTCGAATTACAGCCCTACTTGATGATTTATTGCTTTATAAATTCATTGGCAGTTATGGCGGAAAAAAAGGCTTGAAGAATGTCAATTTTATGCTGCTTGAGTACTTCAATAAAATCCTTGATAACTTTTTCCACGAGCATCTACGAACCGAATCATTGTACCAAACTATAAAAGAAGAATAGATCTACTTCACAGAGGCATTGATTAGACTAAAATCGAAAAGGACACTGAGTTAACATATTGCAAAATTCACCAATTCGAGCAAAGTTCCTTGTTTTCGTATACATTCACTAGAGTTAAAAAGTGAATGAGGCATGCGGAAATTATTCCAGCGATTAAATTATTATTTTAATATAAATGTTGGACGCACTGGTATGCCAGTTTGGGGGCGCCGAAAACCGTACTGCATCGAATCCAGGCATTTGGAAAGCGATTAGGGAGTCTTATTTACTTTAAAAATAAAACAAGGAAGTGTCTTTATGGCAAATTTTTTTATCAAAGGTGAATGATAAATTGAGTTCGAGGTAAAAGTATTAAGCAGTAAGAGGCGGTCAGAAGACTTTCTCCCTAAACTGGAAAAACATTGCGTTTTCTCCATGATAGTTAACGATCAGTGTGCGGTCTCATGTGAAAAAAACAACAAACCCGACTATGGTAAGTTTTCCGATGTGTAACTGAAACGACGGAAATTGCGCCTATTCTGATTATTCTGAAAAGGAGGCTGGCGCTGTTGATAAGTACCGGTATTCCTTTGGATTGATATCTGTATATTCAAATCGAACTTTGTTATATTAAACGTTGCTTGCACTATGCTATAATTGCCTCTCCAATACTATATTCGACCAAATCATGCTGTGCTTCTATAGTACAGATAGTAAACCCTACTCTGCTCTATGCTATATAATACTACACTGTACTACATATTTTTGAGCCAATAAACGAGCTATTGACTGGCCAGCGAGAAAAAGAAATGTGTATTCTCTGTTTGTCTTCTACCTACGATTTCTGCATTTTCATCCAGGTTTACCTACATTCAACTTCTGTACTTATGTAAAGCAATAGAGGCGACTGAACTACATCGACACAGCAAGGATATCGTCAAAAGACAAGATCAAAGCGTGTTTCACCGAAAAATTGGGGGGGGGAAAACGTAGTAGAAATGATAAATATCAAATACAGATCAAGGCAAACAGTCACACAAGTAGAAGAATGCGTCAATTATGTTTATTTAGGAAAATTGAGTCATACTCAGGGGCCGAGTTAGCAATCATCGCATGCAGAGCAAGCTAGGGATGGCTCTAGTTTGATTTAAAAATTAATTTGCTAGAATCCTGTTCCAATATATATTCTTACAAGTTCAAAGCCGTGTTCAGATTGAAATTCAACTTAATTTGGAGGTGTTATTAAAGGAAACGTGCAAACTATGAATGGCCAGTCCTAAAAACATTAAAATTGTCCAACTTTCGACTTGTTCATTTCTTAGGCTCTAGAGTCATACGATAAGAAAGGCCACTTTCAGAAGAGACGCTCTGAGCATCGTGACAAAAACTGGAGTAAAAGTGGCAATTATATTAGCTAAAGGTGATTTTTGTTACTTTTTGCTATATTTTTCAAAGGTGACGCGGTTTTTTCGGTCAAAAGGGCCAACGTTTTGTGCGGTGGACATGCGATCGAGAAGCGGAATGTAGGTAACGTACTTCTTACGCGAATATCTTCATTATTTAGTGTCATCTTGCTAATTAAACAGCATGATTCAAACAACGAAGAGTTCTAGTGATATATTTTCTTATCTTGTTTAGAGACGTTCAATTTTGCGAGTTTGAAGCCTCTAAACATCGGTGGTTTTGATAAGTTTTGTTCACTTTCGCGTGCGGTTGAGCACATGGTCGACAGCGACAAAAAAACGAGAAATTTTGCTCAAATTCGTAAACTTTGCAATACGTAAACTCAGTGGTTATTTCGAATTTAGACCAACAAATGCCTTTGTGAAGTAGATCTATCCTTCATCTATAGTTGAGTACAGTGTGTCGGTTCATGGATGCTGCCGCTAAAAGTTCTCAAGGATTTCGTTGAAGTACTAAAAGCCGCTAAAAAGTGATATCTTCTAAGTTTTCTTTGCCGCCATAACTACCAACGAATACATGAAGCAATAAATCATCACTTAGGGCTCTAATTGGAACTCGAATCATTTTTTTGTGATAACGCTTGACCACTTTATTATATTTATAAGAAAAAGCACATATTTGAGGAGGGAAAGATGTAAACATCGTACATGACTACTAAACTTGTAACCAGTGTTCAGTAAAATTAAGTAAAATTAAGTTGTCCCTTGATCCCGTTCTTTGTCTCGTAGGAAGGCAGTAATTTTCCCGACGTTCAACAAGGGCTATCTCCAAATCAAGCTGAGCAGCTAATTGTTTTCAATTGCTCTCTTGATGTCTATCTTTGATGAATTTTCTGTATGTAATGCAGTGATTTCCGAGAACTGTTTGATGCGCGTAACCTTGTTCATGTCAACTCCCTTTCGGCATTAAATATTGATGTAGATTTTAAACCAGAATTATCTATCTAATAGGATAATAATAGGCTCTACTTGGAATATTTGGCAACAAAAATCTGTAAATGGAAGGAAGTGAAAGTAGAATTGAGCATATCTGTACATAAAACTAACCTCCATCTGAAGTGGGACTCGAACACACAACACTACTGTCACGAACATCCACTATGCGGCTCCAACGTGACTCACTCTATGCCAGTACTTAAGTCTGCTTATTATCTACATTCATAAGGTGCATAAAACTGAACTTTGTCATAATGAAAATATTCTGCTTAACACTTTGTCTAAATATATTGCTTTTATATCTTCATTGCTTCAAAGCTTTCATCATTCACGGGCATAATTCGCACGAAGAATGGTCTTAAGTTCTCATCTGTTCACTTCGATACAATTCTACTCTCAAGAAATTCTTTTGCCGCTTCTAAATCGTATAACTCAAAGGTTTATTGTCGTTCAAGTCGAGCCAATTTACGACTAGTGTAGTCGAATAATGAACATGATAATTTTACAGTAATTAATACAATTCGCCATACTTTCCTTCTTGTCCTTTGATCAATCCACCGAGAATAGACCACTTTCGCAATGACGTCAAACGGCTTTTGATAGCGAGGTGCCATATCGAAAACGAGAATACCGATGT
>JANTCA010001660.1:0-32551 GCA_024741275.1 Chironex yamaguchii | reverse complement strand
TTTTAATGCCGCGATCGGCTTTGTTTGCCCCTTCAACTTGTTGCTATGCGCGGTTGTTAAGGGGAACCGAAAAGGTCAATCATCTGGTTCTTTGTTTTTAAAACTCATTCGTTGTGTCGTTAATAGGTTTTGCAATTAGAATAACATGAAAGTAATTTAACGTGCCTGCCATCGCAAACAGTTCTTAACAAGAAAAATTAGTTCTTTTTTGCGTTATCTCACCAGACACACATGGTTGATTTGAACATTTTCCGGCAATAACTGAAATTCGTTCTGGAAATGATATACCAGAGGAGAATTTGCTGGAGGTTACTTTAAAGACAAAGCCAGGTAATTAGGTATGTGTTTATCCTAAGAGGGAGTTTTGTACCCCAATCAACCTTACAATATCATAAATTTTCAAAAAAGCAGACAGTAAGTTACACTAATAGTACAATTGCAAGACTATCAGATCGGATAACAGCAGATGCATGATACTTGTTGGTTAACGTAGACTCTCATCAAGGCAAAGATAATATATGCTGCAAACAAAAACTAATGCTGACACTAATATGATTCGAGCGTACATCAACAACTACTGTTTAATGAAATAATAAGCATTTTGTGCTCTCTCTCAAACACACACTTCTATCTCTCTCTCACACTGTCTCTGTCTGTCTGTCTCTTTGTCTGTCTGTCTCTTTGTCTGTCTGTCTCTTTGTCTGTCTGTCTGTCTCCTTTGGGCTCTTTAATTAATCCGTACCTTGAACAAGTCAAAACATGCACCTATACTATTGCTTCTTTCTTTCGATTTCAATTCAAACGTGGTTTATATGTATCTTCATGTTGTTTTTTTCTGTGCTAGATACTACTGCGGAATGTTTTTGAAACATGTTTTTTCTTGTTCTTCTTTTTAAAACAACTTTTAATTTTCTTTTTCAGCGCGAGACTCATTGTCTTGCAACACATTGTTAACACAGCTTGACGTAAAGATTGTTCTTTCAACTTCTTGTTTTAGATTTTTGTTCTTTTTATGACGACTAGCTCTTACTTAAAGCTTTCTTGTTCGCTTTCTCGCATACCATAGATCTCTATGAGCAATAAGATTGAGTCTACTCTCAAAAATGAAGATATGTCCCAAACAGTCGAGACTCGATCAACATGTAAAATTTTGTTTCCCGAAAACAACCTGCTAAATGATGTTGAAGTAATAGATTTTTTTTTCTCGCTTAGTTAAAGCGTGACAGAATCCTATAGCCATATAGAAATTTATCAGTTTTTCATAGCATTATGCTTTTGCAAAATTTAGCATACACAGCATAAAATAGAGTATTCGTAACATTAAAGCTGTCCAAGGACCAAAGTACCGGAGAAAAAATATTTGTAAAATATTTTTCAGATATTTAATGAGAGCAAAACATAATTCAAAATCTTTTGGACTAGAATAGATTCTAAAACTTTTTTGTGATTGTTGTTTAAAGAATAAAGATTTTTATATTTTATTTAATAGAATAAAGCATTTTTATGGAATGAAATGCTTATGATCTAACCTGGCATTCTTCGGCTGTTCATTGACCAATATGTGTGCGAGACGTTACATTACAATTACTGCACAAATCAGTTATACGATTCACAAATCAGTTATACGATCGCGATATTATTTGTAAAAATATAAGAATTGAGAAAATCTGGTGTGCATTGTTTTGATCTTGGGGAAGTACGGGGACATAGAAAAATCTAAATACTTTTCGGCGTCGTGTTGTATCAAGACTTGTCTCCATAATATACAACAGTACACATTGTTGACGTGAGATTGCAGTAAGGCAACATGTCTTTGTGTTGTGATTTTGCAAATGTTAATCCACACGCTAACTAAGATTACAGAAATCATTTTGATTTTAGTATCAGATTCATAATCATTCCGAGGATTCATCTCTTCTTAAGAAAAGTGCAACACATTGTTTTCGATTTGATAAGTAACAGCTGCACTTGAATCCATTTTAATAAACAACACTTCAGACAAACGAAGTTTTGTCGCCTTAGTCACATGTTGACATCTGCTTCCAATACCACTTTTAAATTTTGCTGTGATACTATCTGATCTTTCGCTCTGATAAAGTTCATTAATTTTAATGGAGCATGTAGGAAAAGGCCTCTAACAGGCAAACAGAATAAGAATAAATGGTACGATGAGCACTGCTCATTCATCCTGCTATCCACCCCAGTCCAAATAGATTTGATGGTCCGTGGTAAGTTCTATTTCCCAGGCAATTAAAGATACTTTGTACTTTCAGGTTTATTTCAAGTGAATTGACTCATCCGGTGAAGTATTCAATTTTAATCTTTCTGACCATGGCTAGAGAAGCCCTTGCGGCTGACCACGTCGCAGGTGCATTGGCCGAATCAACAAAGATCTCGATGATCAGTTCCCAGTGTAAACGCTAACAAAAATTGTTTCGGATCCGCAATGGATCCGTACCAGTGTAAACAGGACCTTACTGGAGAAGTCCAACAGCCGAAAAGATGAAAAGTTAAAACGTTTAAACACTGCCAAAACCAAAGGCTGACAGGTCCAAAAGCTACGTAGTCCGGAGACTGAGAAGTCTAAAGACGTCTAAACCCTAAGTAGTCCAAAGACTAGGAAGCCCAAACGCTAAGCAGTCTAAAGACTAAGACGTCAAAACGCTAAGTAGCCTAAAGGCTAAGTAGCCCAAAGACTAAGAAGCCCAAACGCTAAGTAGCCTAAAGGCTAAGAAGTACAAAGACTAAGAACTCTAAAGATTAAGAAGCCCAAACGCTAAGCAGTCTAAAGACTAAGACGTCTAAACGCCAAGTAGCCCAAAGACTAAGAAGTCTAAAGCCTAAGAAGCCCAAACGCCAATAGCCCAAACGCTAAGCAGTCTAAAGACTAAGACGTCAAAACGCTAAGTAGCCTAAAGGCTAAGTAGCCCAAGGACTAAGAAGCCCAAACGCTAAGTAGCCTAAAGACTAAGAAGTACAAAGACTAAGAACTCTAAAGATTAAGAAGCCCAAACGCTAAGTAGCCTAAACGCTAAGAAGTACAAAGACTAAGAACTCTAAAGATTAAGAAGCCCAAAGACTAAGCAGTCTAAAGACTAAGACGTCTAAGCGCCAAGTAGCCCAAAGATTAAGAAGTCTCAAGACTAAGAAGTCCAAACGCCAAGTAGCCCAAACGCTAAGCAGTCTAAAGACTAAGAAGTCCAAACGCCAAGTAGCCCAAAGATTAAGAAGTCTAAAGACTAAGAAGTCCAAACGCCAAGTAGCCTAAAGACTAAGAAGCCCAAACGCTAAGTAGCCTAAAGATTAAGAAGCCCGAACGCTAAGCAGTCTAAAGACTAAGACGTCTAAGCGCCAAGTAGCCCAAAGATTAAGAAGTCTCAAGACTAAGAAGTCCAAACGCCAAGTAGCCCAAACGCTAAGCAGTCTAAAGACTAAGAAGTCCAAACGCCAAGTAGCCCAAAGATTAAGAAGTCTAAAGACTAAGAAGTCCAAACGCCAAGTAGCCTAAAGACTAAGAAGCCCAAACGCTAAGTAGCCTAAAGATTAAGAAGCCCGAACGCTAAGCAGTCTAAAGACTAAGACGTCTAAACGCCAAGTAGCCCAAAGACTAAGAAGTCTAATGCCTAAGAAGTCCAAACGCCAAGTAGCCCAAAGACTAAGAAGTCTAAAGACTAAGACGTCTAAACGCCAAGTAGCCCAAAGATTAAGAAGTCTAAAGACTAAGAAGCCCGAAAGCTAAGTAGCCTAAAGACTAAGAAGCCCAAACGCTAAGTAGCCTAAAGATTAAGAAGTCTAAAGACTAAGAAGCTCGAACGCTAAGTAGCCTAAAGACTAAGAAGTACAAAGACTAAGAACTCTAAAGATTAAGAAGCCCAAACGCTAAGCAGTCTAAAGACTAAGACGTCTAAACGCCAAGTAGCCCAAAGACTAAGAAGTCTAAAGCCTAAGAAGCCCGAACGCTAAGTAGTCTAAAGGCTAAGAAGTCCAAAGACTAAGAAGTCTAAAGACTCAGAAGTCTAAAAAGTGACAACCTTTAACACGCGTAACAAATATACAAGGTTAAAGAACATAAATGTTTTAAGATAGTAAAACGAACAATGTACAGCAAAAGTACATGTTAAACTTTATTTAAATGTTTCAAGTTAACCACAAGAAGACGCAAATAATCTAGTAGTCAATAATGTAGACACCAAGACCCAAGCTAGTAATAACAAGATGATATCAGAAATTGCTTGGAATAAGTAAATTTCTCTGTGGGAATTAATAAAAGCACAGTTGGCCATTTATAAACCCAATATCAAACTCCAACACTAAAAACAATTATAAATGGATTTCGTCGGTTCTCGAACATTCGTCAGACCTAAAGTTAATGTTCTACAGAAGATATGACCTATCTTTGAACCAAATTTGTAGAGAAGGACGTTTTAAAAGATGACCTGGACAGGGGCCGTGTCGACGGGGCGCAGCGGGGCCATGGTCTCCCCACTTTTGGGCTAAGAAAAAGAATTTAAAGCATTTTTTGTGTCAATTTCACGCTCAAGGAAATATATTTTATAGGGTTTTAGAGACAATGAATATTGAAAAATTTTATTCGTCGCCCAACCATGACATTTTTTAGGAATTCTTGGGCCCTCCAATTTTAATATCGTTAATAGCGGCCTCTGTTGGACAGGATTTTCCTGGCTTAAATGAAAGGCAGCAATTTATCTGAGAATAATGATCTTCTAATGCACACTATTATGTTTGACGCTACCCTAAAATAATTGTAAAAAGAAAGCAAGATTGTGAAGGTTAATGGCGAGGGAATCCAGAAATAATTGACTTGTTGTAGCAATACTTAACAGGACTTGTGTAACAATGGTCTTGAATGAAAGTAAGCATAAAACAGAAATACCGACTTAATTGAATAATGTTTGGTTTTTTTGCATTTTATCTAACAATTTTTCTTTGAGAAGCCAGTTTTTATTTCAACTGATGCAAGACCTTCTATTTATTCGTCAATATTGGGTAGATGCATCATGTAGAAGAACAGACGCAACGATTGGTTGCATTTTGTCCTTATTAGGGCATTCGTCATGTTAGCAGCATGAAGAAATTGAACTATTTTTATCTGTTATAATGTCATAGGAGAGAACTCTAGCAAGCAAAAATAACCGAAACAAATTATGATTTTCAGGTTATGTTATCTGTAATTTTATCGGATACAAACATGAACTCTTGGAAGACAACATGGACCAACTCTGCACTGTCGCAAGAGTGAATTGAACAACTTACATTTTGATAGCATTATATAGAAAAAGTACAAATCAGTATTACTCAAGAATAAACCAATCAAGGGTTTTGTTTAGATGACTAACTTGGGAATAGTGGGAGTGGAAGCACACAGAAATTTGAAACGGAAAAAGGCGGCATACTCAAGGTATGACTAAAAAGGTGGGTGTCGTACAATAATAATCTCCCTTGCAAACTAATTACCATTTGAAATTGATAGTCATTTGCCTGCTTTTATAGATAAGTGGAAATTTTGGAACAGGCTCTGGTACAAATAGAGCATTTTATGATATATATTTTTTGATCAAGGATTTTCAAAGAACTGCAAAAACGTAACAAAATTGTCAAATATTATTTTAGAATGACGAAAATTGTCTGCGATAAGGCAATTGGAAGATTTAAAATTTTGTACAGAACCACTTTGTTCGCTTGGTTCATAAATACATGTACCAGACTTAAAATACAGTCTTTTAATAAGGAATGAACTGCTAACGATTTGCCATATCTCTGATAATGTTTGCTACATTTGTGTAAAATTGTACATGTTAGTATTTTGTGATACACTTTTGAAATACGTGCTTCACGATAATTTCCAAAATAGATTTTTATGACGTCATCGCTCAAGCACTCTGTAGGGTCGGCGCAAATCCAAGTGCCTCTGTTCAAGAGAGTGTTATCGTACGTTTCAAAATGAGTTAGCTAGTTTTTGTGGTTTGTAAGCCTGTGCGGAAAATGTTGAAGAAAATCCCTGGAGTTCTCTAGTAAACAAACATTTACGACTACCTGCCCCCAACTGTACTAAAAGGCACAATAAATTCTCGAGCTTTCAAAAATCGTATTTTACAGAAATGTCGTAAATCAGCTACATAAAAGTCAACATTTTTAAGCTAAAATATCTGTTAACCTAAACTAGAAAGCCTGATAAGCCGCTAAACACTGTTAAGGCTAATAATTGTTTTACCAATCACTTACAATAACATTCCATAAACGATTCTTAAAGAGGGGAAACATTTATCTTGAACTACCCATGTGCACAATGTAGAATAATGTTCAAAAGAGAAATCGTCTTATTGCCAAAAATAACTAACGCTTTTTATCCTGTATTTTTTATAGCTCCAGTGTAAAGGTGATTGTTCACTTTTTAAGCAAAAAAAAGAGACAAAAGTTGGAAAAATGTTTCTCAACTGCATTTCTTTCTTTCTCCTCCAGCATCAACTGTATCAACAAGATTTAACAATACATTTTAAGCGTTCTCCAAACATTCTGCTTTAAATAACTCAAAATCTGTGTATCATCTAAAACATTATTCATAACTTAGATATTAAACAAGTGTCAAACATTGCAGTGTAAACGTCAGTCTGCATTTCTCATTTAAAAACAACAATGGAGAGATTGGAAGTACTTTTTTAACATTTTTGTTTTTAAATTTTATTCAAATGTCTTTAAAAGTATGTAAACTTTGCCCTATCAAAATTAATAGAAATAAAATGAAAAGGAACTTTTTATCTTTTTTGACAAAATTTGATAAAAAACCTGTTTGAAAATAAGATTGTTGCTTCTTGTATTTTTGAGAGGCTAGAGTGAGGTTACTCAACCTTATCTCACTCATTATTTCCTAGATAGAACTCACCGATAAATCGTTTCTTGTGGAGTTTTAATTGTTTCTAAGTTCATGCGGGGAGAAACTAGTATAATCATATTTAAAATAAAGCTTAAAATGTTCTTACAGGCAAAAGTCTTCTTTTAGCAGTTGGAAGCATCAGTCAATCTTTTTCATAAGAAAAAGACAAATGATTAATGCAATATTAATAACAGTAAAACGTGACTTAACTTTAACACATACTTGATCAGTGCTTTGGTAAATTCTTTTTATATCGTAAACAAATATCCTAATAAACAATTACAACTTGAATACATCCTCCTTAAGTAACAACGCTACTGTCTTATCGTATGGCGACACTCGGTAGCCTTTTCGTAATTTCACACCATGCTTACTCATTAAATATACATTTGTCTTGCATTATTATAGATTGGTTAGGTCATACCAAGTTTTGCCACTTTGTTCGCAACGGCTCTATAATTTTCTGACATCTCTCAAACTTCATATTCATTCGGTAGTTTCTGAAATGTACCCACGCTAGATTTCTGTTCTATTATAGAAACCTACCAATGAAGTTAGTTGAAAGTTTAATAGGAATGAAAGCTGTATTTATCATGGCTGAAGGAATATTGAGCAATTTCCCGCACAATTAAGACAACCAGTGAGTACGTCATTTTGTGACAAAATCTACAGAGGAATTTTTGGAAACTCTTTGGGACGAGAGTTTTTCAATTTACCGGAAGCTACACTTATTGACGGAACGAAACAAGGGCGATCACAGGTATGGATATATTAAGTCTAACAAGGTTAGTTGCAAAAGGTAAAATAATTTGATCTTAACAAATGCAGTGTCTTTTATGTAGTTAGCTAAGTTTTGCTTGTAAGCATGACCATGATAACCGTGCTTATGCAAACACAGGTAAAGGATATCAGCTTCATATTTTGCTGACGGTATCATTCAAAATAGTTTGTTTTTGAAAAAATCTAAAAGTAACATTTTGTAACAAGCGTATGCGGGTCTTCCCTCTTAAATATTCACAGTTTTAAGTTTGCAGGTACTTGAATATGATAAAGTTTTAAAAGAATTTTGCTTTTCATTATTTTAGTTGATTCAATTATTCCCGTTATAGCTGAATTTTCTGGGATAGGAAATTTACAGACATAATTACATGTTTAAGCGGTTGTGAAGAAAATCTGCTGTTTTTTAATGTAAGCATTAAACCTCTATTATCACAATTTCATTGAGACTGTCTTTACATTTAAATATATTTGTTTGCATGTTCAAAAGTTGTGTTCCACATTTCAGGTCTCTTGAGTAATTACTCCAACCGAAGATAATATATGAAAGGCCTTACTAAAACGGAAACAATTTAATAGGTTAAAGCATGAAGCATAAACGAGGATATAACTGTTTTCTTTTGAGTATATGAATTAAAATGTTCTTAAGTGTTACTTTAAGGAAAACTTGTATTTATCACGCCAAACGGAATGTAGAATGTTTAACAATTGAGTCTAAAACTTGCCAATGAAAATTTAAGCATACTTTAATTTTTAGGAGTAAGATAGAAGTTCTCAGTGCTCTATTGAAGATTCCGGAATAATCGATTATCATTTGGTAGAAATAAGAAAGTAAACTCTGATACATATTTCCACTGCAAAATGGTTGTTAAGAAAGTTATACAACATTCTTTCATTAAAAAGCTAATTGAAAAGGTACATCAACAAATACTTTTTCAGTACAAAAAATGCTTTTTCAGTTTGACGTAACAGGACTCATGCATTTGAAACATAAATTTTTGTAGACTCTAATTATAGGCGGCTGCAAATCATAAATGACTTGCATGTTAAAATCAATGGCCCATATGTTTTTCTGTACTTTGGAATAAAACATTTGAAATTATTGGGGTATACTATCATGTGGCATGATAAGAAAATTTTACAAATAATAAAGCAGTATTTTAAAACGTAAAAACCATTTGCAAATGAGGTTTTCAGGAATTTGTGTCGAACGATAGCAACATGTAAAAGTTCTGTGTTCAAATCTGTTTTGCTAAACTCCTTTGTTTAAGCCATATCTCAAATCGGGGGAAAGACAGTTTGATTTCGTTCATGGACTTTGTTACGTTGTAATTATAAAGTTATAGCACTCTTCTGTTCTGTAACTACCTTGTCATGGCATACAGTACTGATTTTTGTCTCGAAAAAAAGGTCAGAAAAATTAAAGTGATTTATCTTCTAAGTATAACATCGTTAGCTGTTTTGAAAACACTTCAAGAGATAGTGGAAATAGATATGTCAGGTCGAAAATGTAATCTTCTACTAAATAGAATTTCCGGAGTAATAATTCTTAAAGCAAGAGCCCTGGCTTATGCTTAACTATGGCTTTTTTGTACGTTTACTTCAAGAGATCATGCTGTCAGTTACATTCTATTTGGGCCTGTTATTAAAATGATTTCATCCCCACAAAAGATGTGCCTTAATGCAGACGTTAAAAGAGGTAAGCCTCATATAAAATAGCAAATCATGAGTGGATTTCACCAGGCCCGTCAAGAGCCGGTTCGGTCCCTGGAACTATAAACAACATGAGATTGTGGGTTTCACAATTTTAAGAGCGAGACAAAATCAAGCCTACCTTTTTTGCAACTACTTAAGTCATGATAAAAGACGTCGTAAATGAGCCGTCCTGATAAACATTGTCTAGCCTCAGCAAAACTTTTGGCGGGCAATTGCGAGGCCCAGGCCCCGGGATTTACCCCGGCTAAAAATTCAAGACTTTTGATATATGACACTGTTAAAAAAATTCGTGAATTACTTCGTTTGAGTGCGATCTTTCTCCTTCAGAGATGTATAACTAATACCTGATACTTTAAAGTCCAGAAATTATCAGATAAAGTTTCAAATGGCTACGTTTTGCTAGAGCATAGAGATAACAGCACCCACGAAAATCCGTAAGATACGGTTGCAGCGCAAATAAACATTTTTAGTAACATTGGATCCAGTAATTTATTGCCTTAAAGTTGATAAAATTTGTATAATATCTTATCAATTAGTGAGTATAAGGAACAACTACATCGCCTTAATAGCAGACATGCCAATCAGGCCACGTTGCATCGCATCACCCCAAGTTTGTTTATAATTGAACGAAACATGAACGAAAGAATGACGAAAGACTATGACCACCCAACCCAGTTTAAATTGCATTGTAGAAACATAGATGTAGATTCAAAATAATCTACAATAGTAAATTAAAGCTAGCACTTATATCCCTATTAGGTGTCAATGGCTATCATGCAGTCTTTTGTAAGCTCTCTATTTTCACAAGGCAAGATGGCATCTTGGCCTAAATACCCAATTGAAAACTACGACATCTTTACGTGCTAGTTTAACATTTTAAGGAGATGAATCACGTGGTAGAGATAAAGATACCAAAACCCTCACCACCACCACCCCCGAAGAATTACAACCTTGCCGCGGTCAGTTTGGCTTGTACGTCTCCGTGACCCTTAGAGCTATGTTAGAGCCATCCATACTGGAAAGACCGAGGGTAGAGGGAAGACTAATCGTGATCCCTGGCACTGCAGGTTAGATGTTGGGCCCTCTTAACCAATTTAAGATACGATAGCAGCAAAGACACCTTTCTCTTTTCTTGTCGAGACGTCATAGATGTTATATCCTGTTAATTTGCTTGATGCTATCACTGAGATCAAGAGAGATGACGCCGAATGCGATAGATTAAGTTAAGCTATGCTATAAGCTTGTCAGCATAAAGCAACTTGGATTTCATACCCACGTATATTAAATATAGCACAAGAGAATGCAGAATTAATGACTCGGAGAGCTAATGATATTGCTTTGCAATATTTAGAAAAATGCCTTGTCTTTGGTGGTCTTTGTCATCAGTGGCGTAACAGAGCGGAAGCAAACGCAGTGTAAACAAAAATTCCATAGCTCAGAATTTATAATTAAAGTGTAAGAACAGTTCAATCAAACCCAACTGATCTAATTCTGGTAAGCTAACATGGTCTATTTTTACTCAAAGTTAAATTCATGACTTCCCCCTCTGGATCTCAGGAACAGACTTCAGTCTGGAAGACAACAGTTTCTAGAAGTGAACAATTAGCAGCTCGAATGAAATGAAAGCAGATAGTTGAAATACATTATTATCAGCAAATATACCAACTTGTGCGATATGGTACGAGTTAAAATTGTTTATAAGGAATGAATATTTGACGAGGGGCGTGATTATTTGAAACATCCATTTCAACTGTTGGGATAATTTTCATATGATAATTTCAATTTCATTCACGCCAAGTCCATTAGTGACTTAGCTATTAACGTATCCTTTTTCGGGGAAATCATTCCTGATATTTAAAGTTTTTCTCAACCCATCAATGATAACTAGAGACAAGTAGCGTCTAGACCTTCTCCTGTCGTTATCTAAGAAATATCTTTTAAATCTCTAAGCAAATTCTACGACGTGGCTCTTGAAACACATTCAAAAGCTTTTCTCGTCTAAAACTATTCGGAGTATGAATCGTAAGAAAGGAAACTAAAGATAAATGACAACCTTTCTATAAGAAACGTGGATTGAAACTAGCAAATCATAAACAATAATGAAAAAGACAAAAATATATGAAAAAACAAGCATGCCACTAACACATCTACTACTGCAATTATTACATTCACTAAAACTATATATAAAATAATGATTTTTATCATTACTACTAAGACTACCACTGCAACACTAATTACCGTAATTTGTGTATAAAACTAAAAGCCAATTTGCGTATAAAACGTTTTTAGATGTTATTTTATTGATCAAAATGTATCTTATTGCAGACAATTATGGGTCGCATTGGATAAAGCAAGGATGATGTCACCTTCGTTATCAGTGTGACGTGGGTTGTATCAATTATCAAAAAAGGAGTGAAAAGTTAGCAAAAGAAAAAAAGAACGTAGCAATGATAACAATTGGATTCTGAGTGCCACAGAATATCTGAGACTGCAAAAACAAATTAGTTTCTACATGGCCGTAAGCGTGAAATTTGTGTAAATGACTGAGATGCCATGAATTATACATAGTGGATTAAGTCAAAATTAAGTCAAGTGTCAGTATGATGGCAGAATTGTGTAACACTTCAAACATGACTGCCATTGATGGTGAAGGATGCGCCACTTCAGCACTTGCTACTGATGCTTCATCAAATGATACACCAACAGGAACTCGATATAAAGCAGGATATCATACATTTCTTTTGTTCATGGCCCTGATGATCATTATCCATAATGCAGTAGTCATTCATATCTATGCTAACTACCGTGCAATCAGAACGTTTTCAAACTTAATTGTGGTGAACCTTTCAACAACGGATCTGCTAACTGGTTTGGCTTTGATCCCTTCCACAGTCATTTCAGCGACATTCTCAGGAAAAAACAATGGTTTTGTTTTTGTCTATTTTACTTCAAATGTAATCAGTGATTATTGTACGGCGTTAACAGTAATAGGCCTTACTTTAGTGATTGCAGAAAGGCATTACTCTTTCTGCTGGCCATTTCGACATGAGCAGATCATGTATTTCATGCAAAGGGGAATCCGAACAAAGATTCTGATTGCTTTAATCTGGATTTCTCTCTTCTTACTTGCAGTAGCGCCTCTGAGTTGGAATTACAACGTGCTGGTATTTACCGCCACTGAAAAAGAAATCACAAAAACAGGGCTACTCAACGTGATCCATTCCATATTTATTCTATCAACCTGCTTCCTTATTCCTGCTGTTCTGATGTCATACTTCCTTATATCCATGCTTTTAGTTACGCGAAGAATCCGCAAAAATCCTAATGTCTTTCCCAGAAGAAGAAAGGATGGCAGCGGTCGTGTGACTTTGCTCTGTCTGATCATGTATATTAGCTTTTTACTTTGCTGGTCCCCAATGATGGTTCTCCGTTTGCTAATTGACATAGAGGAAGAGCCCGAATATATATCTACAGCACTTTTGCAAGGATTGTTTGCAATGCGTTGTGCAACGTCACTGTTAAATCCCATTTGGTATGCCTGGTTAAAGAGCGAGTTTCGTGCTTGTTTATTTCAACTGAAAATCATGCGCAAAGTATGGCCCAGAAGGAAAATGCCTTCGAGAAGAGCCTCCCTGGCACAAGATCATAAAACTTGCAAGGAAACAATCTGGCGTGAAACTACGTTGTAAGGTCTAGCTCCTCAACATGGAAAAACTCTTTCCGTACGAATGTGCGCCGGACATTAGTACAAACCTCAAGGAAATTATCTGCCGGTAGTCCTCATTGTTACTTCTAGGACTTTACGATTATGGGGTCAAAGAGCCACCCTCTCTGGACGGGTACACGCAACACAATTTTACACACGTTTCAAAGAAATTATGAAGAGACTATTGTGAGTTTGGGGACCTCATTATTAATATTAAGCCAAAAGGCGAGCCTTTCCTGGACAAATAAGTGCAGTCCAGCTTTACGGTACTTTCATAAAACGTTTCGAGAAGACACTTCATTGATAGCTTTAAGACTTTACTATTATATAGCTACAAGGCAAGTTGTTTCTGGAAAAATACTCGCAAACTAGTATTGCAAAATTGTTCAAAGAAACATGGTAGAAAGAGACTCATTTTTGAGCCCTATGACCTCATGATAAATATTAAAATCTGGAATATTTTCTGGTCAAGTCGTACAGAATTGTAAGAATTAGAAGGACACTGTCTGGCAAGACATTTCATTGGGACTTTCAGAACCTTACTATCATTACTCCTATAGCTCGTTCTATATGACAAGAACCAGAAAAAAAAAAAGAAAAGACTTCGTTGTGACTTTAAGAATCTCATTATTGCTATTGATATAAAACTAAGCCTTCCGAACAAATTAATGCAACGCAGTTATACAAAACTTTTATAGAAGTATCTGGGAAGAGACTTGATAGTGAGCGCTATTACTTTATTCTATCAGAGATCTAAAAAGAAAGTCCTCTATCGACAAATACTTACATCATAGTATTACAAAACTTTAAATGAAAATAGCTGGATACGAAAATTCGTTTTTGAACCCTAGGAGCTCCTTATATATCTTAAAAATTTGGACCATTTCTGGGCTAACGAGCGTCGTGTGTATGTATTTTCATATCTTGGAAGAGACTTCGTTGTAACCTTTAGATTTCTACGATTATTGAGGAAAAAGGCAAGCCTTTTCTGGACGAATACCTACATCACAGTATTGTAGATAAAATTTCAAGAAGCTACCTTGGAAGACACTTCGTTGTAACCTTTAGGTTTCTACGATTATTGAGGCAAAAGGCAAGCCTTTTCTGGACGAATACGTACAGCACAGTATTGTAAAATAAAATTTCAAAAACCTATCTGGGAAGAGACTTCGTTGTAACTTTTAGGTTTCTACGATTATTGAGGCAAAAGGCAAGTCTTTTCTGGACGAATACGTACAGCACAGTATTGTAAATAAAATTTCAAAAAGCTATCTGGGAAGAGACTTCGTTGTAACTTTTAGGTTTCTACGATTATTGAAACAAAATGCAAGACGTGTCCATATGAATGCATGCATGCAAAGCTTTCAAGTAAATTTGCCAAGAGGAGGATTTAATTTAACTACCTTCTGATTAATGAGCGATAACACAAGCTCCTCCCTAAGGCATACGTCCTGCAAACTACCGCAAGGCCTTCAAGCACACTATCAAGAAGAAGGCTTCACTTTAATTATCCCACAATTAGTGAGCCAAAACGCAAACTCTTGCCAGATGAATGAATACATCTAGCAGAGTACTGTGGAACTTTTACGTAAGCTACCTTTGTAAGGACCTTACATTGATTACTTCACGATTATTGAGTTAAATGGGCAAAGATTTGCTAGATGAATACATGCAGCACAGTCTGTAAAGTACTTATGGAACAAACCGAGAGAGAACTTCAAAATAAACTTTTAAACTCATTACTAGATAAATACATGTAGCACACTACGGCAAAGCTTTTTAAAAAGCCACTTTCGACAGGACTTCACAATAATTAACTCATGATTATTGAGCTAAAGGGTACATTTGTCCTGGATGAATACATGCAACACTGTACTCCAAAACGTTTAAGCAACTAACCTTCGAGAAAATTGCACATTAAACTGTTGCTGGATAAATACATACAGAAAGCCGAGAGCACATGTTATTTATTGCCTCGTCATTATTGAGGTAAAGGGCACGTCCCTGCTGGATGAATACATGCAGCTCGGTACTGCAAAACCTTTAAGTGAACCACCTTCAAGAAGACTTCAAATTACTTGCCTCATCATTATTATGAAAATGGGCAAGTTCCTGCTGGATGAATACATGCAGCACAGTAACGGATAACGTTCAGGTAAACATCCGTGGGAGATTTACTTAGATTGCCTCATGATTATTGACTCAATAAGCAAGGTGGTTTTGATCGAACACATGCAGCGCAGTACTGCAAAACGTTTAAATAAATACCTTCATGGAGCTAGATCAAATGATCTTACTATTATTGGGCCAAAAGGAACACTGTAGATTGTGCAGTTATATGCGCAGGACAGTATTGTAAATAAACTTCTCAAATAATGCATCTATAAGGGACTTCCATTAGTAAGTAATTGAGGGTATAAGGTATTTGAGGGTATGAGGTATTTGAGGATGTAAAGTGAAGAAATACCTAGAGTACAATATTTCAAAGCACGCGCGGAATCTTAAGTGAAAAGTCTGTCAGACTAATTTGCACAACATAGTATTCATTATGTTTAAAGGAGTTGGTTGATAGTATCTTGCAAGTAATTAAGTTAAATATCACTTCGATACTGTTACCAGCAGCATATCCTTGAGGCACACCAGGATTAGATGTGGTCGGCTCTAATTCAAGAGATTATGCAAAACTAACAGTTGCCAGTTTAACCTGAGCCCAGCCTTACTTTCAACAGCGAATGGTACTCATTGAGTTGGTAGTATAAAAACATGTATAGATCAGCATATTGAAACAATGTATATCAAATGTGCCTTTTTAAGCTTAAAACCTGTTAGTACATGGGGAAAATTGTAAATGAGATTAATGTACGATTTAATGATGCTACAAAAATTGAGAAACACATTTGTTTGTTAATTCAGTACCGATTATTGTTCTCGTTAAAGGTAATTGCATGATATTAAAAACGGTTTGTGTCAAAGGCTAACCTGCCTCTTGCAGTGCATTAGGAGACGTATGAAGAATATCCTACTGAGGTTGTTAACTGTTTACTTTAATTGCATTTTTGCGTATACCATGGTTGGCGCGAAAGATACGTGTTAGAAGCTAGTAAATGGTTGCAACTGTTGAGAAAATGAAGCGGTTGAACATTTCCTCGCATGATTAATCTTACGCACGTTACTCTGATATGAGTAAAATACTTAATTGAAAATAACATTGATAATGATGGTAATCATCATGACAATTATTCGACATTATTAGACGACCTCGGTTTTTTCATCGGATTGAAAACTGGTATTAACAGCTACCATCAGTCTATTCTCCTTGTGACAATAACTACAACTTGATGCAGACTTAATTAAGGAATCGCATTACAGAAACGCACTGAAATCTTTTACCAAACATAATTTTGGCTTCTAGGCCTAACGAAAATTGATTTTAGAGTGTCTTACGCTAAGCTGGTAGACACCACAAGACTTGTATGAAAGCCTGAAAAAAATTGAGCCCCATTGTTGGCAACACATAAAAATACAATTTTATGAAGCTTATTCTTCTTTATTTTCATGCTATTTATTTTGCTCAATGCTAGGGATAAACAATCGTTAAGTATAAATAAAAACTCAATAAAATAAACAAGACATAAGATAAAATCGGACAAATGATAGGTAAGTGCATCGATATTTGTCCGACGATGAAAGTTCAGTGGCAATTGTGTCAGTTTTGTTGTATACTATGGTGACTGACCACTGCATAGGGATCCAAAATCCGTACTATTGAGTGGGATATTTATTAACGAACCATATTTTTCTAATTCAAATACAGTAATTTTAATCTATGAGGCTAATAAGAGTGATTTTCAGTATTGAATCTCAATAGACATAATACTCGTCTATAAACAGTTCTTTATAACTAGCTATTAAAATCGGTTACATTTGGAGTAAAACATTAATTTCACGTCACTTTGCAACCAGTACCTGAAAAGGGCATCGATCCCTTTATAAAGGCATTGATGACAATTTATGACAACTGCATTTTCTGTCCCCCTAAACAGGTCATTGCCTTTGCTTTTAAGTCAATAATTCGACCTCTTCCCACTCCACCCCACCAATAAAAGAAAAGACGTTACTACTTTCAACATTTGGGACTGAAATCCCCCAGTAACAACCTTCATTTCATGTTTGTCGGAACAGAATTCTTGGCATAATGCCTGGTCAAATTCTCTCTGTGCTCACATGTGGATCCATTATCTGGAATATCTTTGCTGACCAGCACATCTTGCAGTAAATTGCTACAAGGTCTACAGGGCTGTTGGTGAAAGACATGTGAATGACACTCCATGTCAAATCTTTCATCTTTTTCACTCAGTTTTTATTGAGAATGGTCCATAAATTAACTCCAGTAGAATAGAAAGACGATTTAAAGGACTTTGTGCTGACGTTTGGCAGGTTTTAAGTCGGTTGCTGCTCTTACAGATAACAGGATATGGCACATTTGGAATTGCTCTTTTTAGCTGTGTTCTTTCCACACAGGATCCAATACTTCAGTCTTGATTTTGCCAATACTCTTGCTAAGGCCACATCTCCACTGCACAATTTTGTGACCGTTGTCATAAACAATTGGTTACAAATTGTTAACACCATTTTTCAAGCTGAGTTTGGTTGTCTTTCAAACCTGATCGGCTCGTGTTTGGACGATCGCCAAGCGCACGACAACTTGAAACTATTATAACATTTGGGTCCTGCGCTTGGCGACCCTACAAACGCCACTGTAGCAAATCAGCAGTACCACTGTCGACTGATTATTCCTCAAATATGGAACAAAATACCAGGATATTTAGTGCTCTACTATGATCGTGTGAACCATCATATGGACTGTAGTTTTTGAACAATCTTTTTGTGCTACAAGGCTTGAAAACCGCCCGGAAAATTTGCGACATTGCGCTAAAAACATACTTTGAAGCTTATTTCGTCTGACGCTCGGAGTATGAAACGTGAAAAGGGAAAGTATATGTATATGGCAACCTATCTATACGAAACGTGTAGCGAAACTTCCCAATCCTAGACAAGAAAGGAAACAAAGAAAGAGAGAATGAAGAAACAAAACACTGGAAGAGACCAAGTGAAAAAAACGAACTCTTTTCCATCGGTCAACATTTACTAGAAAATTCAGAATGCGCCAAAAAAAAGGACGAGAATTTTCGGATAATTGGCAAAGCTAGATACTCCTTTCATCTAAGTGTATTGGAGTCTGTCTACACTAAAACAACAAAACCAGTACTCTGTAGGCAGAAAGAGTTCGTTTTTTCACTTGGGCTCTTTCAATAATGTCTTGTTTCTTTATTTTCTCTTTCTATGTTTGCTTTCTTGTTTATGATTGGCTAATTTTGCTACATGTTTTGTACAAATAGGTTGCCATATACATATACTTTCCTTTTTCACGTTTCATACTCTGACGTGTGTCAGACGAAAAAGGCTTTCGAGTATGATTTTAGCGCAATTTCGAAATTTTCAAGGCGATTTAAGTTTTCCACTCAAGTGGAAAATATTAAAATCGAAACTCGTTAAGTAAACCTAACTCTGAAATATATTTTATCATCAAAAGAAAACAACTCTTAAATTTCAAACGTTTCAGAAGACAATCGAGAAACGCTTGGCTAGCACCACGACCGAGTTACGCACAAGGTTACTACATCCTTTCCAACAAGAATGCGAATACGAGGCTGTTGCTGGATGTTTCCCATGTTGAGGGAAATGTAAGGAGACTGTTAGAGAACTAGACTAACTGATCTAGATATCTAGCGATCGTTATGACAGGCAACAACCACACAACGAGACCTCTTCTTTAGTATGTCACATAACTGAAGCACTTGATTTTAGTGATTTTGGGAGGGCACATCTTGCCTCCCCTTACCCAAACCGAGTGAGGGAAAGGTGGCAAGCACTCCCTTTGCACCTAAGCAGTTAATGGCTGTCAAAGTCAGAAATGATAAAAGACAAGGATGTAGTTAACAGGCGTAACTGGGAACAGCTCTTAATTGACTTCTTCAAATAAGCTGATTTTAGTTGGCTATTATTATAAAATGCTACAGGAACACGATTGCTCATACTTACGCACTATAATTGAAGTGACAAATTTGGCAGTGATTCTGGGAGGGCGCATCTTGCCTCCCCTTACCCAGACCGAGTGATGGAATGGTACTAAGCAAAATCTTTGCTCCTACACTCTTAGTACTAGCACATTTAGAAATGACAAAACGAGGATGAAGTTAATGAGGTGTTAGGTACAGTTCATTTTGGCTTTTAGCTAATTTAATAAGCCACAATTATAAACGCTACTACAAACCGATGTGACACAATTGCAGCATCAGATTTTACATTGATTTCGTGAGGGCACATCTTGCCTCCCCTTAACGAAACCGGGGGAAAAGGGTAGCAAGCACCCCACGTGCGCGTGAACTGTTTAAGGCGGTTTCCAGTGAAACGGAAGATTGGCCACATGGAACAATGCATATGGTTAGTATAGATCTATTTTGCTTGAATTCGTTGATCTTGAAGTTTAAGATTGCCTTCTTTTGAAAATAGATTTAAACTTAAGAATGGACAGGAACACAATTAATGGGTGTAAACATACAATAGAAAACAAGGCTACGAACAAAAAAGAGACATACAAGTCCATACAGTTTCCTTGTATCATTGAGTACTTTCTACATTTACAGAGTCCATCAGTATATTCTACAACAAACAAAATCAGACTAACAGTTGACTAAAAATATTTACATCACTATCATTTTCGTTAACAAAGGTCTAAAAACGTCACCGTTTGTACATGTCATTGATAGAAACGGCTTTATGTACAAATATATCCTCTTGATTGACCTAGCATACACAAACATGCACATACATTGGTCAAACCTTCAAATAAATAACGGACCCTTTCAACATAAGAAAAATAGCACAAAGTCTTTGAACATAGAACGTTACGATCACAACACGTTCAAATTAACTGTTAAAACGTTAAAATACCTCAAGCTTTTCACTTGGCTCTACATCTGTAGGCCTTAACATTTAAACAACGGGTTCACAAAACTCGTCTACAATAAACGTAGACCAAGAGCGTACAGACATTCCCAAAACCGGATGCGGATGTCTGACAGTGCAATAGAAGTGGCCCATTGCGGCTACTTCTCAAAGTCAAAATTCTCATAAAGGATTGATGTTACTTTCCACAGTTGGATCATGAAAACACAGGTGATTCTAGATACGACTGTAACATCTACATATCATGTAACTCTAAATTCCCAACAAATTATATGTATTAGTAACATATATAATACGATTTGCTAGTAACTATTTACGTTGGTATACCTTCACCAACCCTTTCGGAATGCAAAAGCAGAACTTTTTCAAACGTTTTGGGTTCAAGAGTAGACACACTTGCAGATTCAGTAAACATAACTAACAATTTGAACACAAATAGCTTTGATTATCAATATCTAAATATTCGCAATTCAACGAAACATAGAGATAACACAGTAGGATTTGAAGTTTACGGGTAATCTACAGTCACTGTCTTTTTATACACTGCCTTCAAAAACACAACAATTTGCGCGGAATACTAAGAGATACTGGCACGCGAAACCAATGTATAAGCACATAACGTGGGTCGGTCAGTTACCTTGGTGCTTTGCAAATATGACTGGTAATGGTATAGGCATGAAAAGGCAAGGAAAGAGCTTTCACGAGGAAACACAAAAAAGTAACAGCACACCAGAAGTAATAGTACTACTCCACATTAACACTAAAACTTCACATGGTTTGCAAACAAAAACAATCTTCATTAAGAAAGCTACACCGTCCTTTCCTTAATTTCTTGTGTGTTAAAGCACCGCTCTAATAATCAAAGTGAAATGGTCATGGATGCAGCATGTTTCCCACACACTACACCAATGCATTACTTCCCATTTCTTGGACAAGTTACATTAACCTGACTACATTCTACAAATCACATAAAGTTCCCACCCACTAAAACGTACACAGAATTGGTTTACACTGTTTCAATACTTATTTACTTTGACTTAAACCAGCAGTGTTAGAGAACGGAAAAATGAATACTTCATTCCCTGAGCTTCCAATTTTGATTGCCAACAATTCAGAAAGCATTCAAAGTATCCATCACTTATAGGTATCATGTCCAATACTGAAACATTGATCACATTATCTCCACCCTAAAACCTGACCAGAGTCCATCTTCTGGTGCAATGTGCAAAACTTCAAACAAAAAAATCTAGTGGTTTAATCACAGTCAAATGATTATATTTACAAACGTATCGCAATGCACGTACGTTAAACAAACGGCCCTTGTAACAATGCACTTGCACCAAAATCAAAACTACAAAGAAGGCACGTTTACACTGGTCACTGAAGATTTCCAGCTTCTCTTTAGAAGGCTAGCGAGAAGTGATAGCAGTTAGACAAGAAAATGCTGTTCAGGTTGAACATACGTGAAAAAGCTACCAGAAGAAAATGACTGAAGGACAGTGCCATAGAACAATACCGCAAAACACCACAACATACCTACCAGACATGAGTTAAGAAAAACTAACTAACAGGTGCAAACAGATACCACAAACTTTCCTTTTACTTTTCAAAATAACGCAATGAACTTAACAAGCTTAACGTCCTTGACGAGATAGCTTTTTGCGTAGTTTAATCATAAGATCAACCAATCATTAGAAGTTAAAGAGTAAAGTATCTGGTACAAGTAGTTACAAAACAAACACCCACGCACAATTCAAAAGTAAACAATCACAATATTACTAACACAAATACTTCTCTTAACCCAAGCGCCGTGGTACGCTTCTATTGTTCCTGTAGCGTAAACGTTTTCGGTTGGGAATGGACCTGTTCTGGACCTAGCAATAAAATGCCTAATGCGAATTATCGAAGCAAAACATAGGAGGTCATCTCCACCCGAGTCCTGATTCTCCTTAACCCTCAATTAAGTGACTTCCTTGTCTGCTATGACTCATATTATGCCTATTAGAAATTAAATAATGGACATGTAAAGAATATAAAATGATCAAAAATTGACCAGAGCAGGTCAGAATCAACTTGGAAAGCACGCAAGCGAACCGCCATTAATTTGTATGGATGAATTTGATTAAGGCTTGTAACTCACGCCAACATCAACTTCATCGCAAAACTCCTATTGCAAGTTGGACACACATTTACGAGTTTCAAATGACAACGAACATATACACCGGTTCACCAGAATTCTGTCATGGACACAAATAACGATTCTCTGCTACGGCCATTTTCTTTTAGCAAACCGACTATTGTAACCCCTAGAGGTACAGCCCTCTGGTAACCCCAAAGGCTAGAAAGTATACATTCCCTTTAGAGACATAAAAACAGAATCCAATCAAATGTAAAAAATATTGTACTGCAGTAACGGTGTGCCTTTAAAAGTAGTACAGTAAAACTGGAAGCAGATAAATCCTATGTACACAATTATCTGTCATATAATTAATAGCCGAAATTTGCATAAAAGTATTAAATATCTGTACGAATATAGCTAGACGTAGCAAGATATATTTCTTTTATCAGACATAGATATCTGAACCCCACTGGTTCTACAGTGGCAGTGTCAATGTCGAGACCTTAATTGCCAGTAAAACTGGAATATTGAGGAACGAAACAGCACACTCAAAACAGTCACCTAGTTTTAACCCTTGGTGAAGGGAATTCCTTCCACAAACAACAAATAAAACTTGGTAACATAGGAATGGTTCTTATACATACAACTCTTTACATCATACCTCCCCTGACTTTATATATATTTTGCATATTGGATGAGTGCAGCCGTCATTTTAGGCACAGAATTCTTACCACTTTGTATGGAAGGAGCCAGGAGCCTTTAAACTATTGTAAAGCTGAAATCTGGTTCATTCGTCGATATTTCCCCTTCATTAAGCCCTTGCGCCCAACACGAAACAGCTTCCATAACCTCGCCTGTGTTTCAATACCTTCCCTTTCTAGTCTGTGTCTTGTGAGCAGGTTTTTCTGTAATCAAACAAACAAACAATCCAAATAGAACATTACTAGGAGTGGTACATAATAAGACATGTCTGATCTCTCAATACCAACAGATGTATTTGTCAAGAAAAGGAGTAATTGATAAAGGGGGTGCAAAAGTGAATCCTAACAACACAAATGCAATAACACCTCTGCCCACCACAGTCACAAACAAAGGCTCCCTGATTGATATTGGCTCTCTTAGACCAAATCACCAATAGAGCATTCTACTCAAGCAAAAGCTATCAAAATATCTACCTTGCTAAAACATTTCTTTGATACGGTTAACAAATTGAATACACGATGCCTTTTACAGAAATTTTCAAGGAGAAGTTGGGCTAGAAGATAGCCGTTGTAAAAATATTTTAACAGCTGACTTTGTCATCTAAACAGACACGACTCACACAAACAGCAAAGACTCGCATAATATCGAGTTTATCTTGCAAGCAAAAGTGCATTTGAACGTACGAACTTTCTAAAAAGATATTTCAAACAACTAACTAGATAAGTTCCTTTTCTCTTCATTACAAGGTGTCATGCGTACTACACCAGTAAAACGCATACTTCAGATACAACTGCACAGACGGAGATCATACAAGTACAACATGACGGTCAAAAGTCCATGACATATCAACAAATGTTGATGAATGAGTTGAAAATGCGGTGTCGTAATGCTTGGAGATATATGTTATTGGACGTTAAATGAACCAAACTTTTAATCAAGAGTGAAACGAATACTTAGTTAACTGCAACTGCAACTTACCTCGATCGCTATGTACCTTTCAAGTATATCATTTATCAAAGCAACCCTCAAATTTTCAATATCCTCGACGTGATTTACATGACAGCGAAGTGCGACATTTTCCGGCTTCAAAACAAGTAAGAAGAAAATGTAGTTGGACTTTGTAACACGTCAGGAATTAAAAATAACAACCAGGCCGACAGTTCTCAAAGAAAGACATGACTTGAGCTTATTAAATCTTTTTCCTAAGAAGAATGAACAAGAGTATGACAAAATACTGCAGCTCAAGAAGTGAATAGCAAGGAAGTGGTATAACACATTGTTTATTCAATATCCTTACCAGTTTCCTGTAAATTTCGTCCTCCTGAAATACAATAGCCGAGCAGGCACTAACTGGTACTTTTTCACTCCATAACAACTTACAACGACTCTGTATTCGAAGTAACTCTTGCTCCATACACAAATGCAGTTTTTCCTGTTAACAATGCAAGCAAAACGATTTAAAATATGTCTTGCATGGGACCGTCAAAAGATATCAAAAGACTACGAACCAAGATTTAAATGAAACGAAACTACCGTCACACAAGGGTAACATGCCACAACGATGCTTGATGAAATCAAAAATAGATGTACTACTGCGTAGCCGGCATATTTCAAAATAATACAAGCTTCAAGGGCGGTAGAGGAAAAGATAGGATAGTTTTTTATATCGTTTGCAATTCAAAAATTCCGTCGTAAATATTTTCCTCCTTAAATTTCGCATATTGTCGCCAACGAGACCGCGCTAAAAATGATCATCTTGAGATGACCTTCGTGCATGAGAAATTAGTGTTACTTAATCCTTTTAGTTCAATAGTAATGCTTTACTTTTGTTCTTCAATGGCCCATGTTCTCCTTGCAGCAAATCCTACCAGTTTACAGTAAGCCTTTAAGAATTACTTTCATTCATCCCTTTTTCCCTACTTCGCGACTCTTAAAGAGACAAAGTCGTCGTAGGGGGGCCAGATCCATTCAGTAAGATCTCAAAGTACCCATTACTAATAGACAAGTAATCTCAAACGAAAAAAAAATTACTTCAAGCTGCAAAAAACGTTTGGGGCCCTTACGAATTTTTCGCTCTTATTCCATAACTAAACAAAACAGATTCATCGTGTACATTCGAGCGGGTACATTGTGGTTACAAAGTGCGAGGTATTCTGGTTGCAAATACACTACCTGTGTTTTCATCTGATGCAAATAAACTCTCGTACTACAGTCAAACGATATACCATATAAAACATGCCCTGCTTTACACTTTCAGCAGTATATAATCATAAAATCCAAACTGTGCAAATAAGAAGGGATTTCAATTGCAGTGCGTGACATTAACCGGTTCAAGAAGTGCCTTCAACTTCAAGCAATCTATTTCTATTACAAAATCTCCGAACACCAATTTACATAACATAGCATACATTATAAATCAAAATTCTGACACTGTAACAACACGATCAACGAGCCATAAAAATTGGAAGTATAGGTAAGTTTATTACCAGTTCAATCTTCTGCCTCCTCGATAATTTTTCGAGAACCGATTCTGAACTTTGCTGTCCCTGCAAAACATGAAAAGTGTAATATTCGTTAAATATGCCTCTAACACGAGTAAAACCGACGAAACCATTTATAACATGGCAGCAAATGCCGAATAAATTGCCACACACACGGACCTAGTTCACGTAGGTTCGTGAGTGTGAACTTAGTTCACACACACGGGTTGCTGTTACCATGAGCTTTATTATCTGCAGAATCCAAGGATCCGAATAACGACCAATAATCTGTGGAAACCGTAAAATTGCAGATGAAGGGAATTTTGGACAAAAACCGGTGACGATCGACACTAAGCCAGTAGCAATTCTGCGGTCCCGAACTTTCATAAAAGTCACCGGGAAACAAAATGTGCTTACTTCTAAGCTCTGGAATCGTAAGGAAACAAGATGGTGAGTCCAATTCAATTTGGACTGTGTTGGAATAGTGACATGTGATAAAAAGGTTTAATACAGTAAAACAAGCACCTTCAAGAGTGCGTTCATCAATCGATCGTGGAACACATACTAAACTACGACAGAGAGCATTTCATGCTGCCAGGTCATCTCGTCCATAGC
This sequence comes from Chironex yamaguchii, assembly GCA_024741275.1. Classification (NCBI taxonomy): domain Eukaryota; kingdom Metazoa; phylum Cnidaria; class Cubozoa; order Chirodropida; family Chirodropidae; genus Chironex; species Chironex yamaguchii. The sequence continues at coordinate 6,515 of JANTCA010001660.1, read as the reverse complement.
TCCGCCATCCCCCAACCTGCACCAAGAATAATGTGGCCCATCCTCCAATCCAAATACTGGAAGATAGTCGAAGACCACTCTCCTTAAAATCTAAAAGGAACCCACGAAGACATTTATTCTCACTCCGTTAAACTCGAAACCTAACTTCTACCCTTCCGAAAAACAGCCTACCCGAAGAGCAAAAGTGCCCTCCCAACTTTGCTCTAGCCGCCACACTATTTCGTACCACTTCAAATTGGAGCCAAAGTGGGCAATAACGTTTCGGCTGTCCACTTGAATAAATCCATTACACAATCAAGGACTCTGTGGAAAACTCCGTTGAAGCAGCGGCATTGCTTGGATTCAGAATGGAAGAGGACAACAGCTCTTGTAACAGTCAATACATGTCTACCCTTTCCTTGAACCTCATATATACTTCATGTGGTGGCCACCAGAAATTTACTGCTGTTACTGAAAATACGACCAAAACTAGCTGAACTTAATGATGAAAGAAAACGTTCGTTGTAAAAACAAATTTAAACGGCTGTAATCAACAGCAAAATTTCAAATCGTATGACATTAAAATAAAGAAATCTATCGCTTTTTTTCTCGCATAGTGATACGCATCCCCATTTACACATAAATAAAGTACTTAAATTCACAGAAGTAGCCTACCATTGAAGATGTATTGTCCAGCTCTGAACCACGCAGTTGATAAAGTCCCGAGCAAAGCAATGAATCTTTCAATATACTAAGTTCTTCGTCCGTGAATTTTAGAAATTTACATTTCGCATTAATAACCTGTCTCCAAGTAGATAACAAAGGTGGGCTCTTTGGTCTTCGTTTGGGAACGACAACGTCACCTGAAGATGCACCTTTATTTTGTCCAAGCGCAACTGAACTGCAAACTTCGTGTCGCTTAGCCATCCTATCAATTCCTGTGCTAGTTACCTCAGTCTCCAATCTTTCCGCTAATTCTGGCATGTCTTGTAAGCACGTGCTGTCAGGTGGCAGGGTGCTCCTCGTTACAGGACCTAACGTATCATTACAGTCAGGAAAATCAGCATTCAACATCGTCCTTACTATATCACATGGCTCTAAATCTACTGTTCGAGCCAAGGACGGGGCTGGTCCGACACTCGTGGAAGCACCTTCGTTGGTACAATTTCGATCCTGGCTGTCGACAGTTTTTTGTGTAATATCAAAGTTGGATGACACCATAGGTCCGGGATCAGGAAATGGCCCCGCACTATTCAGAATGGCATTTTCCTGGTTATCATTAATACTAAGTGTATGACACGACGTTTCAGGCGCACCAGACATCGAAATAATACCCGACTGAACTTTTGAATCGTGAGCTTTCTCCGAAGTTGACCCAATTTCTGCCAGCTCGCAACTGTCCCATGTTGTCGAGGTAGTGCTGTTACTGGTATCTTCCTTAACCTCTCCACATGAGTCATCTACCTTCCGACTGTCACAATCATGATGTAGTGCAATATCTACCATATGGGCATCACTATCCAATAAGTAGTCTTCTTTTGAAGTACATGTTATACTTGGTGTGATACTCTCAAATGAAGTACTTGCTTTAGGAGAGATCAAGTCATGACTGATATTATCAAATGAATCACCGTAGCTTTCCACTATTTCAATTCCTATTTCAATTATCTTCTTTTCGGGGCACTCCTCAGACTTGCAACTACTGCTATCTGGCAATTCGGAAACAGTGCTATTCTCAGCGGCAGTTGCAGTAGCAACAGGAGGAGGCTGACAACTTGAGTCAATGTTTTCCGTATTATCACCCGGTACAAGAAAGGACGGTGATACTGATGATACAGAATTCTTACTGTCATGCCCTATACTGCCAGAAACATTTAAACGTGCCTCTGTATTATCTGCACTGGATAGTTTGACTTCCTTTTCTTCTTTTACGGCTTTCTCTAGACTGTCAGGCGGGTGAGGTGCGTTATCAACACTTGCATTGGCTAGCACATTGGAAAACGCTGGATACGATACACAGGCATCCTTATCTGTGTCTGGATGTGTTGTTGACACTTCTCCAAACTTGTTCTCGTTTTGTTTGATTTCAAGCACGGTCTTGGTCTCTCTTATGACGGAAACGACTTCACTAGGGCGTTTGTCTCTTGATCCCCCTAGATCTTCAAACGCTGAGCTGGGAGTCGAGTCATTAGTAATTTGGTGAAGAGGATAAGACATTCCAGTATCCGCTTCACATACATTTACAACTGAAGTAACATCGGCGCATTTCTTGGCCTTCCTTTTTGGCCTTTTTCTTTCCTTGATATGCACTGTCGCATCTTCCTCTTTTACGTCATCTTGATTCTTCCCTTCGATCGAGTCCAAAAGATTTTTGTTATCAACATTTTTCTCCTTACCATTTAATGGTTTATTAAGTTCGCAATTATTACTGATTTTCTCTCTTTGAATTTCAATAACATTTTCAATGCCTTTCAAGTTCTTCTCTTTGTTGTTGGTATTTTTGGCATCACATACTAGAGCAGAATTAGACTTTGGGAAGGTGTTACTTTCTTTTTCATCTCCCGGTAAAACGTCTGTGTTAGGCTCTGGGTTATAACTATCGTCGTTTTGACACGTATCTTTGGGTATTTCCCAACTTAATCCTAGCTCTGTTTTAACTAAAGGTACTTGACACTTATCTTCATCACGAGATTTCCGCAGATTTGTCAAACGAGTAGGACTTTCTTCTGTCTTAAGAAAATGCGTATCATTATATTCAGACGTGACATCAACAATAATACTTTTGCTACTATCTCGAACGGTATCCTTTACCTCTTTCATTTTGTTATTAAGACTTTCCGCATTTGTCACTGTACGGCTATTACTGACATCATTCCTTTTTGAAACAACATTAGCTTCCTCGTTGATACTATCCTTAGCTTTTAAACTCGTCCTTTTTACTGTACTACCTTCAGTCTTGCTTTTGCCCGCTTTAATGTCTCTTCTACTCTCGTCATTCATTTTCAACATATCGCAATTAATGAGAGACCTCTTTTGTGCTTTTGCATTTTCATCTCGACCAAGTGTCTTAATTGGTGATTCCATCGATCCATCTTCATCCACAGCCAATTTTTTATATTTCTCCTCTTTGCCATTAACATAGTTTTCGAAATCTTTTTTCTCCTCCTTAACTTTGGCTGATTTTCGATGTTCCTTGACATTTTCTTCTTTGTTTTTCAAAGGGCTCTTTTTATCTCTAATATTTTTCTTGTCTTTGCCACTTTCTCTTTGAACTTTGATATCAGTTGTACCGAAAAGCTGCTGGTGAAACAAATTAGCAACTTCCTCTTGAACTTTCTTCTTCACTAGCAGCTCAAAATTATTTTCCAGTTTAATACTATCATGTTTCACTGGGCTCTTTGTACTTTTTTCCTTTCGTGGCTTAATTTTAGAGTTCTCGTCAATATCCGAGGTACTTTTCTTTGTCACTCTAACTTCACTGTCCATCCCATTGTCGGAAACTTCTAATTTAAAAACCGAAAGCTTCTTTTCACGATAGCTAGGAACAATGTTATTTTTACCCATTACAGACTTTTTACCCTCCTTCGCAACAATATTTTTCTTTTCTTCTTTTTCTACACGGTATTTCTTAACTTTCTCAACCTGAATCTTCTTTACTTCCTTTTCCATCTTCTTGAGTTCCTTTTCTACAACTTCTTTTTTGCTATCTACTATTTTTCCTCCTTCTCTTCCTGTGACGACTAGAATTGGCTCTTTTCTCAATGCATTCACTTTTGACTCGTGCTGTGAGAAGTTCAAGGCCTCTGTTTTTCCAGCTATGGTCTTCACTTCCTTTTCTTTTAAAGTGGTCTTCACTTCCTTTTCTTTTAAAGTGGTCTTCACTTCCTTTTCTTTTAAAGTGGTCTTTACATCCTTTTCCTTTAAAGTGGTCTTTACTTCCTTTTCCTTTAAATTGGTCTTCACTTCCTTTTCTTTTAAAGTAGACTTCACGTCTTTTTCGCCCACAGATTTGTTTTGCTCTCGCTCAAGTAGATTATCCTCCTTCTGTTGATGTTCCCCAATCACGGCTATTCCACTTCCTTGATGCTGCTCTTCTCTCTCTACTTTGTCAAGTGAAGCAATACTTGCCACATTCGCCCTCCTTTCCTCTACATTATGAATATTTTCTGTAGTCAAAGCTGCATGATTCCCCTGTGCTTTCAATTCTACTTCTGTAGGCAATGCTTCTTTGATATCTTTTAGTTTCTTTCTTCTCTTACTCTTCGGTACCATGATTCTCTCGTCATTTTGGTCATGTTTAACATCTCCATTCGTATTTTCGCCAACTTTCTTCATCTTACACGGTGAATTTGACTTTCTTTCCAATTTTTCTCTCTGCTTTTTCTGTATTACTTCATTAGCCATAACTACAGACACGGGGATTCCAACTTTTGAATTACTTAAATTTTTTGTTTCTTCATTCTCTTTTAAATTTGTTTCAATGTCAGTGACGTTAGTACTTCCTTTGCCTTTTGTTGACACTTTTTTAATTCCTTCAGGCATCACCCGAACAGATTTGTTCTCTGTCTCAGGCTGGTTCCTCTTTTTAGTTGATAAATCACACTGAACTAAGTTTTCCAAGCTCATATCATTCTGATTACTATTGCAATAAAGCACTTTGCCAGAATCTTCCTCATCAGGAAGACAGAACGATACTTTGGGTTTCACGTCGGGTTCTATCGTGCTATCAATGTGATCTACACTATGTCCATCTTTTAAGGTTGGTAACGACGATGTACCTCCAGGCGTGACATTTCGGGGTGATAATTGTTTAAGCTCAGCAAGAGAGCTCGACTCAACTATAGTTTTAACATCAGATTTTCCGGTGACAGCACAATCCTTGTCTCCGTTTAAGTTATTCTCATGTACCTGCACATCACTGCCAAACAGCAAACCTTTTTTACACTTCCTCGACTTTTTAGCGTCCTTACTTGCACCAGTTTTTGCTGTTTTCTTCCTTCGCTCAGGTGGCGTATCCTCCGTTCTTCTCTTTACCATAAGTTGTTCTCCTTTCATTCCAACGGTACTCTGATCATCTGGTTTTCTACTATCAACTACTGTCAGAAGACTATGTTGACTTTGTTTTTTCACTTTTGAATCTACAACAGATGTTTTAAGCAGCGTGGCCATATTTAGTGGACGCAAAGAGCAAGCTAGGTCTTCAGTATTATTACCAACATCAATCTTGATACTATCTTCCAAACCACTCTCTGACAGATACTTTGGAGATTTGACAGAACACATTTTCAGTCGTTTTGGGGAACTAACACTTGTCGTTCCTGTACTGCTACATTCCTCCAATCTTCCACCTGTTTCTCCATGATGAAAGTTTAAGAAGTTCATATTCTGGTCATTACATTTTGAAGAGGTTGCACTACAGTTTTCTATCGTAGGGGATGAAGAGTCTGGATCGACTGATTCCTGTTGATTGATTTTAAGTTTATCAAATATGGTCTCGTTATCATATGATGAAGTTGTTGACGTGTTGTCATCCTCCTCAATGACCTTCCTCTCCTCCAATGCTGGAACTTTACTAACCTTCTCATTGTGAATTTCAGGCACTTTCTCAACTACTTTATCTCCATCAGCCAAAAGGTCATCTTTTAGTTTTCCCTCGGTTAACAATGAATTCCTCATGCTAGTATCTGCAGAACAAAGATCACTCTCCTGAACAACTTCCTTCTCATCATCAGTACCTTCATCATAAATGTTATCACCATGTACACTGTTCTCAGAACGATATCCAGAGTCCTCACTGACTTTATGGCTTCCCTCTGTTTTAACACTTTCATTATCTTCATTTTCTGCTTCTTTTAAATCACTGTCTCTTTCATTGGCCACACTGGTTGGTTCTGAACCCCTTGAGGCCAAGACAATGTTAGCTGCTTTTTCATCTGTTGCACAACTTTTTAAGGCACCATTGGTAGTTGATGACACCTCTTTAAGAGTCCCACTGGTACCAATGACATTGTCATGGTCTAGCATATCTGCTTTTTTTTTCTTGTTACTTGTTCCTTTGGATTCTTTAACTTGTATCAGCTTATCACTACTGTCATCGTTTATAACAGCTGGGCAATCCTTGGAGACAGTCTCTTTTTCTTCTTTATCAACATCCTCTCTTACACTACTACTGTTTTCATCTGCAGTGGAAGAATCCTCTTTACCAGCATCTGATCCTTTGATTTCCTCACTTTTTTCTGTCTCTTCCACTGCTTCAACTGACGATGAAGTACATCCATTTTCTACCGAAAAAAAAGTGAAATCTGAAAGTGAAAGAACAATCTGAAATTTGCATACACGTATAGGTCTGTCCATGTAGCAATGTTTAATCCTTCATGAAAAGTCATATACTTATCATAAACAAGTTTACACGCACACACACACACATACATATATATACATACATACAGCAGAAAATCAGAAAATGAAGAGACTGATTCTCTGTTACTCTGAGTTTCGTGCAAAAGCACTCGTCAGACAGACTATTACTGAATTGC
>JANTCA010001659.1:0-11854 GCA_024741275.1 Chironex yamaguchii | reverse complement strand
GGTATTCAGTAGATTCATCCAGCAATAACATCATATGCTGTGATAATGCCAATAATAATAATAATAATAATAATAATTCTAATCAAGGAATATATTAAATGTGACTCTCTCGACACGAAGACAAGACGACAAAATCAGCTCAGCTATAGATAAAAACATTCCAGCAAATTGGTGTCTTGATTAGCCATCACGGCTTCCATGACAAGGGGCCACCCTTTGCATCGGTCAAGGGTAATTTCCGCCAGCAAGCATGACCAGTCATCAGTACTCAGGGCATGGGATACTTGTTCTAGATGCTTTATATCGTTTTTCACGGGTCACAGCTACGTAGGCGGCACCCTCCAGGACACATATTCCACGTGTTAGGTGGTTGGATAACCACACCACCGTTTTGGTAGGTGGGTATTCTTCATTCTTAAAGCATGACCAAACCACTTCAACCGACGGCGACGTAGCGCTTGGGTCAGCGGATTATTGGCATTGCGATCTCGAAATTCAGAGTTGGTAACGTGCTTCCAGTAGGAAGTATTTTACACTACACCACGAATAATGGATAAACTTAAGTTTCTTGTCTATGTGACACCAACGTAAGAACGAGAACCACACCTACCTTTGTAGCCACATCGAGGTTGGCTGCTGCTTCAATAAGAAGAGCCACTAAACCTGTCTGGCCGAACTTTGCAGCGACATGAAGTGAATTCACCTTGCTCTGTTGATATAATAAAATCAGTTTGGCAAACAATGCAACTCGCGTAAATTATATCAAAATATCTGTCACATATATCAAAATATTTGTAAATTATATCAAATATCTATCAAATATATCAAAATATTTCTAAATTAGATCATAATATTTGTAAATTATATCAAAAAATTTGTAAATAATATCAAAATATCTGTCAAATATATGAAACTATGCCAAATATATTAAAATATGTGTAAATTATACCAAACAATCTGTCAGTTATATCGACATATATTTAAACTAGATTAGTCATGTCTCGATGAAAATAATCAGCCTGATTCTATCATTGATTAGTAGATTAGGTTCTCTTCCTGTCATATACATTGTTACTGTATATCAAAATATCTACCAACTACATTAAAATATGTCAGATATATCAAAAGATCTATAAACTATATCAGAATATCTGGCAAATACATTAATACAGGATAATTCTTCTAAAATACCGTTAACTATATCAAACTATCTATAAACTATATCAGAATATCTGGAAAATATATTAATAAATGGTAATTCTTCTAAAATATCGTTATCTATATCAAATATCTATAAATTATATCAGAATATCTGGAAAATATATTAATAAATGATAATTCTTCTAAAATATCGTTATCTATGTCAAATATCTATAAACTATATCAGAATATCGGGACAATATATCAATATCTATCATATTTATACCAAAATATAGTTACCTATATCAAATTATTCATCAACTATATCAAAACACCTGTCACCTACTTTAAAATACATGTCAATGGGCGGAACGATTTGTACTTAGCTAAAAACATACTTAAAAGCTTTTTCCGTCTAACGTTTTAAACATACGTCTAAAACTAACTTTGTACAACATGAACTCTACAAATACAAAATATAATTTACATTTTCAACAAAAAATGTACGCTACTTAATGAATGTAACACAATGCCAAGACTCTGACAGATCTCATTTAAAAAGCATTCATATCCTTGAAAAGATACTCGTTTCAGGGCTTCAATTTTTGAAAATCGCCTTGAACATTTGCGACACTGCGCTAAAACATACTTAAAAGATTTTTCGTCTGACACTCCAGAGTATGAATCGTCAGAAAGGAAAGTATATGCATACGGCAATCGTTTTCAATATCTTTCAACTTAGTTTTGCTAAATATTCTCAAAGCTTTGAGTATCAGAGCCACGACGATAAACATTGTGAGGACCAAGCCATCAGGACCAGAAACATTTATATTCACCATATAGTCCAAAAGCAATATTCATAGCCATTACACTTTCTAGCATTCGGATACACAGAAGTAATGATAGCTGAACAATCTTTTTGTGGTACAAAACCTGAAAATCGCCTTGAAAATTTGTAACATTGCGCTAAAAAACATAATTAAAAGCATTTTTCGTCTGACACACTTCAGAGCATGAAACCGTCAAAAAAGAAAGTATACATGTATGGCAACCTTTCTATACGAAACATGCATCCAAACAAGCTTGACTAGCTGGTTTTCAAATAAATATAGATAGTACCTAGTATGCCCCAAAGGTAATAACCACTTAGTTGGACAGAGTAGATATTAATGCTATACTATCGCCAGACGGGATGCTGGTTCAACCAAGTTACATCATATGCACTTTTAAATATAAAAGTCTAAGAATTATCTGTATAAGCAGGACTGCTAACCGGTGACAGGTGCATCTCAGCGGCCAAAATTGGATAGGCAATGATGCCTGATAATAATTTTGCTCTATAGAAGCACCGGCCAGCTCAGCTTCGTCCACCTAAGGATTATGCTTGTGGACGACACCTCATGGTGCTAGAAATACAACAATTACACTGGTCTTAACAGATGATACTTCTTTAATCATATTTGCAAATGGAGCGAGGGACTAATTGTCAGTTCTTTTACTTGCTTCTTGGAGAAAAAAAACAAACCTTGTGGAATTCTAAAATTAGCCATGCAGGTTATAAAGGAAAACGAAGAAATTTATTAAATTGACAAAATTGAAATTTATTATTCGATGCAAAGCGTTAGCAAGTTTTTGAGGATTTCATTTCTTGCAGGTGAAAATGTGAACTTTTAATAAAGAAATTACACCTGCTACCTTGGAAACGGCGCAATGAAAAAAATGTACATACATTAAATGCATAACCAACAAGGTGATCTTCCAACCGTCCAGCGAGAGCATATTTATGCTTTGAATTTACAATAAAATCAACAAAACTTTGGATGTTTACTAAATTTAAACATAAGCAGAATACTGTATGTCAATAACAAATAACAAACAGAGAACTATAATGTTTTATTGGTTCAGAGTTCATGCCTTAAAAAAGTTTGTATTCTGACCAACGCAACTATCTCTGTGAAATGTAATGTTCCGCTAAAACCAAACAACGGCAAAACGAATACATAAACACAGAGATAAACAAACAAACAAACAAACAAACGTGCTATAATCGATAAGCAGTCACGCTTGTAGCTTTTTAACTGACAAGCGTCAAAAGGCGTATTTCTAAGAAAGCTGAAGATGAAACAGTGATCATTAATGTACAGAACAACTGCTACTGCTAAAGCTCGTAAAAATAACATACGTTTCAGAACAACCTCCAACTCCTACACACACATTGACAAAAAATTCTGCATTGATATAGAAGATTTAAGGGCATATGCTAGTCACGTGGCATTTGTTTGCATTCTTTCCGTTTCTGGCATGCGTACACTACCGATATTCAGCCAGGTTGTATGACTGGAGGTATCACGTAAATGTAGAACACGATATTAGCATGGGCATCTGCATGGCGGGGGGTGGTGGGGAATAGCAAGGGGACAGTTACCTCTCAAGTAATTAACACCAATTACAAAAATTAACACAAGGACAACTGGTTTCTATTTAAAGAATCCCAGATTACCTTGGCACTGATATTCACATCAGCTCCAGATTCGATAAGCAGGTGAGCGGTATTAAGGCTGCCATACTTGGCGGCAATATGAAGTGGCGTATATCCATTCTGCAATTAAAAGACAAAATGATAAAAATGCGACATAAAAACCTAAGTCACTGTAAAAACGCCTGGTTTTTAATTCACACATACAACAAAAATTGCTAAATGTAACACAGCAAAACATTAACGAAACTAATTCTTCATATTGCCATCTAGTTTCCAAAGATTTACAAATGAAGCAAAAATCTTTCATTTCCCAATAACATTGATTGAATAAACTTACAACAATTTGATTCTATCATTCTAAACAACGTACGTATGAACAACTGTCGCATAGCGGTTACTACGATAAAGAAATACATAATTGACCCCAAACGTCTATATCAAAGTCATGCTATTTAGGTTTTCTAAACATTTTATCATATTATCCCTTAAAAAACACTCACTGGTTTGACAGAATAAGCTAGGAACATGTGAGACCCTCTCATGTAAAAACCAAGTTTCAAAGATGGCAGCAGTCCTGCAAGCATCATTTGATGTCGTCGCCAAATGCAGCTCGTGGAACGAAATGATGCAAATTGGCACCACACTATTCGCACCCGGATTCTGCTGCCTGCAAGGAATTTGAAGCTACGCGATGACAACATCACAGAATAACCTGCTATAAACGATGAGTTCTATTTGTAATTCATCTATTAGTTTATTACTTTGGATCTTAATAATCATGTTAATATTTATTTCTATTTTCGCAGTGATAATCTAGGATTTCTTTCCTTGTTAACGCACATGTAACAATAACAACCGATGGCAGATGTACAGAGGAACTAAAAACAAGATATGGCCAAGCAAATTGAATCCTTCCTGATGAATCCAAGGATATTCCTATCTGTAAGAAAGAGGATTCTACAGACATATGTCAACCACTTCTGACATATAGATCAGAGGCATGGACCATCACAAAGCAACTAAAAGAGAAGACAGAGGCAACGGAGATCTAATTCATTAGACGTATGCCTAGGATACCATAACACCACAGGAGTGACAAACAACGACGCCCTACAAACAGCAGGCACAGAAAGAAAGCTAGTGAAGAAAATAAGAAAGAAATAAGCAGAATTCATTGGCCACTGCATGAAACGAGAACAACTAGAGTCTCATCACGACAAGAAAGATAGAAGGGAAGAGAAGCAGAAGAGGAGAGATAGTAAGTGCCTTGACAGACTGACAAGATGGCTTTAGAGAGATCCAACAAACGTCTCGGAACAGGCAGGAGTGGCATGGCCTGATTGTCAACGTCCTTAGGCACGACACAGGATGATGATGTTAACGCACCAATCTGCTTTACGTCTTGTCCTTTGTTTTACTTGTTCGTTTGTTTGTTGTAGTAATGATGTCCTAAACAAGGCTTAGAGCCACGATGCGGTAAGGGACAACATAATGACAAAAAGCAGCCATGAACATGTGTTCCAAGGCACGACAGATGAAACACTACACGCCATAGCCAAAATCTCTAGGGTCACGACAAATTATTTCTGTCACTGACAAAACTTTTAAGTTTGCTGTTAAATGAATTTCAAGGTCTGCTAGGCGGATCATACAGACAGTACTAGAACAAGTAGTAAATCATCAGATTTATAAATCAGAGGAGATAAACCAAAGAAATGAGTAGGTTCTTCAAGAAATCTATCTTATTCCTTTGGCTAATCACCAGCTGACCCAAAAATTTAAAATCTACTGCTCGTAGGACATTTCCGGCCGATTAAATGAATTTTTCTAGCCCAATAATCTTTACAGTCCAAATTTCACAATAATAGCCACGTTTGATTTGACCTAGGGCATCCTCTTCTGTCCCCATAAATACCCACCCAAAACAAAAAATAACTCTCCCAATCTTGTTTCCTGCTGATAACGAATCTATATTTAGATCATGCTTGAAATTTTCTTTTTGGCATTTTGGGGGTAGAATTTCAACATATTTGCACCAAAAATTAGGGAGAGGAAACCTAATTCACGCGGCTCCATAAAGACTTTGTTTCCTCCAATGTTTAAGTCACGGAAAGAACGGTTAGCAGCTTGACACGCGGGAAGAATGTGTAACAGCTTGACCCGCAGGAATAACGTCTTAAAGTTTTGACTGTCCTTAAATGGTTCCCACTGCTAGCTCTGCGTGGAAAGTTCCAATTTAAATTATACTCACCGGTGCTAGAACATTAGCACTATGGCCATTTTGGAGAAGAAGGGCAGCTGCTCCTTTGTTGTCTTTTTTGGCTGCCACATGCAATGCCTGTAATCCTCTCTACAAAACGAACACATAATCAGAAAACAATAATAACCTAAAGATTATAAAGAACGAATTAATAACACGATAAATCACAAAAAATCACATAAAAACTGACAAAATCAGGACACTTGCTGTCGTAAAACCGTAGAGGGTAAAATCTGATGGCTTATGATTTAGAAGTCGTCGATACAAAAACAACATATTATTGACAGTTGCTTCTGAGGTATTGTGAAAACAAGGCAAACAAGTATACGTTACATGTACTCTCAAGAGTTTATTACATGAATATCTAACACCTGCTGTCAAGGTAGGAATGTCATAATTTCTTTGCAAAACAAACTGAGGTCTTACATAAAAAGGTTAAGTTTGTAAATCGTGAACTCGTGTAAAAAAGGTAGGTTTATATCGGTTGGTTTAGAAATGGTGGGTTTGTCTAAAAAGGGTAGGCTTGCCTAAAAAATGATAGCCTTGTTTAAAACGGGTTGGTCCAAAAACGGAGGCTTTTATAGGAAAGACAGGCCCGTATAAAAAAGGTAGGCTTGTATAAAAAGGGTTGGTTGGCCTAAAAAGGGAGTCTCTTTAAAAGGATAGACCTGTATGAAAAGACAGGCCTGCATATAAAGGGTAGGCATATATAAACGAAAACTGACACCTAATATGACATAGAAGGAAGAGGAGTTACTAAGTTACATACCAACCATCAACAAATATCGAGGAACCGTCTTCTTAGTTAAATGGCTTTTGCTCCTATTTTATGGCGATCAACCCATGTGTAGATAATGGAGTAAGGATGTCATCAACAAGTAATGGTTGATTACTTATCACATGTAGGAGTTAGTTTGTTTATGAATTCTGTGCCGGCGTAAAGTTCAATAGCTTGGCCACATACCGTTAAAGACTGGGCACCAGGATAAAACAGTACGTTCCACCAAGTGTTCGCCAAAGAGCATTTCCATTAACAGAACAACAATCACGCGCTAGTAAACCCAACACGTCAAAAAAGGTCTGTCATTTTGTCATAGGTCAACATTTGGAAATCTAGAACGTGCTTAACTGTATAGGGATCAAGGTATATCAACACTTGATAGAGCAGGGTCGTCTTTCCATCGACGCATTGCTGTCTACACTTAAGCCAGCGAACCACAACACAAGCTTAGTAGAAAAGAAGAGATTAATCTCTTCAACTGTTCAAATGACGGGTCTCATTTTCCCGCGCCTTTTACAATTAATTTTGATTGGCTGAAGTCGATTCTTATCCTGGTTATAAATTTTGCAGCTTTCTTTTTCGTCTTACTTTCTTGTGTTTCACACTCTGAAGACTGTCAGACGACAAAAGCGCTTCATTACATTATACAAGATTCTTAAAGCAATTCTATTTCTTCAGTTTGATAGCGGTCGCCATTATTCATCATTTGGGGTCTTTGTAAGCCTCTAGAGCCACACCAGAACCGGGTTTAAATATTTGGCGAGATGTTAATCTCTGGATTGGAAATTGGCGAGACTTTACCAATAAGCCAACAGACGATCTGCCCCCAAAAAGATTAAGCTAAAAACGTAGCGCGTTAAAAATGTCTTACAAAACTATAGGGATTTGTTCTCCTGGAAAAATACAACGGTCGTCCATAGCAGAGCTCTGCGTTGCTTATATCCGAAATATGAAATCTATGCCTACAGCCGCCGTGGTATTGTGGATAAGACGACGCTCAGAGGTTGCGAGTTCGAATCCGCGTCATCACAAACTAAATACCATCGGTACGGGAGCCCACATCCTAGTAAAATTCCCTAATCCAGGCAAGGAAATCAGCTACGCTTAGTAACGAGTATGGTACAAAAATTGCGACTACCTGCGACATCACTGTCTGTATTTTTTTACTCGTTTTTCCCTTTCGTTCTCCTCAATTTTCTTCAATTGTCTTGTATCAACTTCTAACTAAAAACTTCACTCCACCATGTGTCCTCCAAAAAGTGGTAGACATTGGCTGGATGAGGTAACGACATTCAATTTTCAATCAAGTAAATATACTTAACTTTAGATCATACACTTCCTGTTCAAATAATTCAAATCAGGACTAGCTTTATGACTCATATAATAAGATAATACTTGTAAATACTAGCTTCATTTCCCCTTTTTTGCTACTGTACTGTATAAACAAAGTTTGATTTATATTTCATAACTTCGACAACATAAATCCAAGGAGAGCGAAAACTAAAAACAAGCCAAAAGCTACATCAAGAGCAGTATTTCCAGACTTATTGAAAGGAGTGTAATTCGGTTATGCCTTCACGCAGAGTATCACTCAACCCATATCATACACAGCAAAGAAATACAACCAACCACTCGTGCGACAAACTGTAGGTATTACAAGATGGTTGCAGGTACATAGTTCATCAAAACAGGTGGTGTACAGTTCAGCTTTGCCATAAAAACAAAACACCAACGTTTATTATTAAATCTCCAGCATGCAGAACTCAGTATGGGCTAAGGAGAATTTTCTAAACAGCGAGGAGTTTTGAACAAGCTGAAAACAGCCTAATACAAATTAAAGCCGTAAAATACGCGTCTCTAAAACGTGGTGCATATTTCACTATAGATATCGTTGGTAACTAAGGCCGCCTTTGAAAAAATTGACATCAATTTATTTGCAATTATCAACGATAATTTTCATTTAAACATGTGCAAATGTTATGGTTAAATATACTTTTATACTGGTTAAACTTTTGTTGCTTTTTGGCTGTTGTTAATGATAAATTTATAATATTTGTATGGCACAACATAACACCATTAAGGAGTATTTTATGGAAATTTAAACTACATTTAACATACAACTGAGATCGCCCTTAAAACATTACATTATTGTTGTTAATACGACAACCTATTTGACTAAAGTCAGTGTCAAAAGAAATTTAATCCCTTGTTTTGAACATATTCAAAAATGCAGTTAGCCCCAATATGCAAACAGAGGTGAGAAATTCACTTGATCTCTAAGACTTCAAAAGACTCGCAAAGTAGTGGAATCCACGCCAGCAATGAAGCAGATTTATCAATATCATCTATACACACATTTAAAAGAAGAATCTTGCTAATGATTTCAAAAAAATGAATATTAAAGATTTTGACCAGGCCTTAGTTATCCACAGTAAAATTTCAAACACTTAGTAGAAAGGGCAGAACACGCGTTTGACCATTTCCCGTTTAAGCGCGTATTGTATACTGAATACGTCCGGTTCAGACTTCGTGACGGAAATAAAGAAACCGTTAGTACCGGCTGACCGGACCGTCTTGTTTATACTAAACTCGGCTCAGTTGAGACAGAATTAAGCGTGGTTTACCAAAAAAACATTCATTAGGATTACTTTATGACATTACACGAGGGCATACACTCCATTTCTAACTGCACCTCCTATGCACCAAATCAACAATTGCAATCAAAATGTTACAAAGGAGTTTGCAAAACTAAATCCTAAGCAATATTAATTACCTACGTTGATGCATTTGTGGTAATCTTCATTGCAAAATCATCAATTATAAAATCACTTATAAGACCTCTCCTACAAGGAAACTCAAAAAAATATTGGAGCCACTTTGGCTAGGTATAGGGAAGCAATGATGCTTCCGTAGACAGGAAAGCGGCACAGCGAACCAGTGAAGACACTTAGATTTTGATGCTTACCTTTCGGCTCACTTAGTTCACGAATAAAGCACAACCTTTCAAATAAAATGATCCCTTACGACGGCAAATATTTATAGTGAGTTTAATCCAATCAATCGAGTTTTCAACACAAACATTTTTCGTCGAAAATAAACAAACACGGACTACATTGTCCAACCAAGCATCCATAACAACAGTTCCACGTCTATATCCAAGATAACAAAACAGATGATTTAAAGGATGGCTTATCTTGTACAGATCAAAGAACCCAAATGAGGTTAATGAGCGAACAGATACACCGATTTAATGTGACTTACCTACCTGCCCTCCCTTCATTGCTCCCTAACGTTCTCTAGCTTCCACCCTCCCTTACTATTCACATACGTCATTTTCTTCCTACTTTTTACTACCTACTTATCTATCTATCTACCTACCTACCTGCCTATAAATCGACCTACCTACCAATTTACTTACCTATCAATTTACTTACCTACCTACATACCTGCTCACCTACCAACTGACCTACCTACCTGTCTGCTTGGCTGCCTACTTACCATATGATCATGGCCTTTTATGTCGAAAACTCGCGGATGGATCGTTCCCTTCTTTAAAAGGCCGATATAAATTTGATATTCCATCTACCTACCGACTTACCTGCCTACCTAGCAACCTACCCACCGACTTTACAACCTGCCTATATACTGATAAACCTGCCAATATATATTACTTTCCACACTAGCAACGAAATAATCACTAAGCATATAATAGTTTGGTTACCGACTCCAGTTGATAGCGAGGCAAAAGAGCATGGAACCAGTCACCAGCCCAGGTTACCTTTAATTCAATAAACAACGATTAGCAAGATCTCATGTTAACTGCAAGTTTGGTCACAAAATGAGAGGAATAAAACTCTTGCGCTTCTTAGTTTGCAAAGCTTTGGAATCTGATAGCCACGGTATCAATATCAAATAATATAAAACTCAGACGGCTATTGAAGACGTTTTGTGGTTGCCGATAAAATTCCTGCGTTGGCTGGGAAATAACTAACTGTACCCTGAGCTTGAGTCTAGAAATTCACTTACCGTGTGGTTTGAATGGAGCAAGTTTACAGTGTGGAGGTCACTCGGCATTTCAATTGAAAAGATGAAAGTAAATAATACGAGGGCCGACTACGATGGGGCGGGGACCCCCTCCAACCCAAGCAAGCAAGACAAAGAGTAAAATCACCAAATCAACTTAACGAAAGTATTACTTGTTCTTAGCTGAGTTAGGTTAGGTTGGGGGTTGTTATTAAAGTCAATGACATCCTCGCTGACATACTAAACATCCCGATTTTAAGGATCAATGTAACCATGTTCAGAAATTTGCTGCCACTACTAAGCAATCGATAAGCAACTCGAGCCAAGTATATCACTTATTTTCCATCATTCAAAAACAAATTTCAAGGATTCCACGAATTGATCAGGTACTAAATGTGGCGTGAATTTGATGCAACGGCGCCTAGTCACAGGCAGACAATAAGCACATACGAACAAAGGAAACTATTTCGTGATACGACTACTTGCGTCATTACATCTGTTGTCAAAGTAAATCAAGAGATCTTTTCTCAAGGCCACGTATAAAAACAAATGACGCCATAGGAAGTGTCTTTGATCTTCATTTGCAGATTTGTCTCACGGACGTCCGTCCTCGTATAATGTGATACCTTGCCACTGGTGTTTCAATGAAGCAACGTCGCTGTGAAAAATACAAATTAAACACTTCGGTTCTATTGAAATACCAACTTTAGGACCAGGCACGAGAGAATAAAACTGAGTTGCCATCGTCACCAACGCGACATGATTTGCAAATCAGTGGATGTTTCCTCTCCAAGACGGCAATCGAGCGGTTACTTTTAAACCACTAAAGAAGCTAAGGGGATCCGCACTCGGAAGCCTCAGACTCGAAAGTAAACACTCAACCCGGCGTCATCCCGACAAAAACAGTTGGTAAAGAGCATCTGAAACCTTTCCTACCACAAGCAAGCCAACCGTTGCTAAAAGTGAAATTCATTAATTTCTTAAATGTGTACTTTGGCGTAAGACTTCGTAAGTATTGGATACATGTATTACATTAGCAGTCAGATGGACAATTGGACACACACACACACATATACATATATATATATGTATATATATTTTCTGAAGACGAATTATTCGAAACGTTAAAAAGTGTTTATTTCTTGTAATTTATATATATTTAATAAACATG
>JANTCA010001658.1:0-11855 GCA_024741275.1 Chironex yamaguchii | reverse complement strand
ATACATATACTTTCCTTTCTGACGTTTCATACCCTGAGGAGTGTCAGACGAAAAAAGCTTTTAAGTATGATTTTAGCAAATGTCGCAAATTTTCAAGGTGAGAAACAGTTTTGCTAATTATTTCTGTGAAAGCATTTCTGGAGTTTGTGGTGCATCTTACAACAACACGGTTATTGATCTTGAGTCCCAAATAAACTTCCTTTCTGTTATATAACAGGGGGAAAATGTACTTTTTCTAAATATTTCAAATGAGGTCAAACATTGTTTACTTAAACATTCACAACGATGAATAATTCACTTATGTTTTTTTATTCAAAATCCTTTCTGCACAGAAAAAACTATCATCAAGTACTCGTCCACAGAGAGAATGCTTGCAAAAATAACTATTATTTTTCCAATTTTCCCTCCCCAGATTATTCCATTCCCTATTATCAATATTTAGCAAACTTTCCAACCCCCTTTTATTCCAACCACTTTATTATTTGGTACTTGAAAACAGACTTGTCTGTTTATCAAGATCTATGGTCAGTCTGAAATTTCATGCCAAATTCTTTACCTCCAACAAGATAGTGCACAGTGGTTTCAAACTCATATTGGGAAAACAACAGAGCTCCACACTCTAGTGTCTTGATTTCCTAACTCTATGAATCTCCACTCACATTTCCGTTTGCAATTTCTTGATGAAGTTACTGAATGGAAGCTGAGATGTGGATATTTAGTCTTATCTTAATTACAACTAACACATTTGGTAGACCAAATGTTATTGCATCAATAAACGAAGGTTATCAAGCATCTGTCCAATGGTATAACCAAAAAGTTGACAAAAATCACCATATTTTGAACAAAATTATTAACTGTATACAATTGTGTGGAACTTATAAGTCCCCCACCCCCTCCCTAAGTGGGCATGACAAAAGTGCCAATTCATTGCAAATTGGGTGTGTTCCTAAGGCTTGCTGGGTTGGTTTCATGCTTAGATAGTTAGCTGGCTGATCACCTTCACCATGCTACAATGTTCAAGGACCAAATCATGAAATACAAAAACTCAAAGATTGCATGTTTGGCATTTACAGAGAACAGATCATCATCATCATATTCGTTGTAACATCTGTTTGACATGCTTGCATGCGTTGGACGGTTTTATAAAATTGACTTCCAGGCCAGTCTATCTTTTGCCAGGTCTCTGGTCACACCTTTCTGCTTCAGGTCTGATTTGATTACTTCATCCCAAGCAGCACCTTCCAGCCTCATTGTTCTGCATTTTTTCAGCCAATCATCATCATCTTTCCTCTCCACATGACCAAACCAGCAAAGTCTTCTTTTCTGCATGCACTCACTGATGCTATCCAACTTTACAAATTTCCTGAGATCACTGGAGCTTCCTTTGTCTTTGAGAGTTACATGGCACATCCCCCTGATCATCCTCTTGTCATCTCTTTCCATGCATCTCAGATCTTCTGCTTTAACCGGCCAGGTTTCACTGCCATAAATCATAACACTCCGGACACATGCCTGGTAGACTCTGTCTTTGGTGGGTAATGATAGAACCCAGTTGGTTAGCAGTGGCAAAAGGTCTCGGAACTTACTCCATCCACACCTCACCCTTGCAGTAACACTTGCATAAGCCCCCCATTTGCATTTATGGTGTCTCCAAGGTAACAGAATGTCTTCACCACTTCAACACCTTCACCCAGGGGCCGATCCAGCACAAAATCTGACATTTGCGAAATTCAATAGTATGTGGTGTATACTTGAGAGATGGGCACAGTTGACCTGACTAAGATAGAACTTCTATAAACTTTGTGTCCATGTGAGAGATAGTATTGTTACAAACACAGAGGAATAATTTAATTCATGTGTGCACGGCACAAAAAGGTTTGATAACAGTTATACCTTTTCTTATATTTCAAAAATTTTGTTTGTTAAGATTTATGTAGTAAACCTGGGTTGTATTGTTATATCGGCTGTATATCAGCATTCAAGGTCCATCTTTCACTTCTGTAACACTCCAAGTAGGACGATCCTCTGATCTATAGTGTTGCAATCTCTCAGTTTGTCATAGTAAAGTCATCCACATAGTAGAGTCATCCCCATCTCACAGAGTCATCTGACATTCGAATTTTGATGAGGGGGACAGCCCACATTTGCCACATTTGTAAAATCATTTTTCTCTGTCATTTTGACTGTGCTTCTACAGCCCACAGAAATCCTCATTTTGGCTGACATTCACAGAAAATTTTAGAGGTACAATTTTACTGTTAACTCCTAGGCACGTACAGGATAAATTTATAATAAATTTATTCGACATTCACAAAAAATCTTATTGGTTCTGTAAGCGGTTCAGTGACAAGGGGATATCCTCCATGAATTTTTGTGATACCTCACAGGTAAACAACATTAGAAACATGACCTTTTGTCTGGCTGCAGTTAAACACGCTCTAAACGAGACAAAAGTAAATTTAAAAAGTAAAGGTTTTCGTGATTGTGGGAAATTGGGCTCTTCTGCAAACCCAAAAATTGACCTTCGCCAATGCAAATGTGGCAAAGGTCTAGATCTGCTCCTGCCTTCAACATCCAGATGTGCATTGGAAATCTCACCATTTGATTCTCAATCTCCTCCAGCACACTTTTTATAGTTCAATGGCAAGTTCACCGTCAATCTTCCTTTAGCCCCGCTGCACTTTTTATGTACCCAATGTTTACATGATACACGCAAAATCGAGTTGCTTCCCACCCCTTTTCTACAGCTTGAAAATGGAAATTTTCCCTTTGAGATATTCTTCCTAGAATCAGAGCAGCTGATCATGATACAAAAAGAAATTCAGGAAACCATGTTTGTCTCCATTCAAACTGATGATAACACTGACATATGTTGCACAGCATAATTGGTACTAACTTTAAGATATGTAACCAAAAACAAAATTGTTGAGAGATTTCAGGGATTTCTTTGACCAGTTGATACCATTGCAGGAAGACTAAGCAATATGATTATAGAAGAACTTAAGCCAAGCAACATTAGACAAAACGTAATTGCGCAGGCATACAATGGAGACCCTGAGATGAGTGGATGGTTTAAAGGGGTGCAAGCAAAAGTTAGAGAACAGTATCCTTACAGGCTATTCATCCATTTTTATGCACATCAAATGAACCACATTATGCAAAAGATGACAACTACAACTTCTCCTGTAAAAATATTTTTGGAAACCTTTCGTCTTTGTCAAGTTTCTTTTCAATATCTCCAAAAAGCGTGGCTCAATTAAATGAAATCACAACCCAGAGAGTTGCATGAAGTTAAGCTACAAGGTGGAATTTTCAGGGCAGAACTACAAATAATGTACATGAAATGAGAGAGGATTTGATAAAATGTTTTTCAGATATAATGAATGAAATTATATTTCTGGATTGTATTCTTCAATTGCAGAAACAAATGCATTAAAAAGATAGTTCAAGGATTCAATGCTTCTATTCTTTTTCAATTTGTTTCATCTAATTTTCTCTCATATTGAATTGCTGTTCTCAGTATTTCAGGCAAGGAATTGAAGTATTGTTCTGGTGACAGATGCAAATAAGGCATGCACTAAACCAATTTCTATAACGAATGAAGTTGATGAAACTGCTAAGTATCAACCAGACTCAAGGTCAATTAGTGCTGGCGACAACCGTGTTGCAGGAAAAGAAGCATGTGATCCTATTATCATCCAGAATACGTAAAAGCCTAAAAATAAATTAAACCTTCTGAATTCATAGCTTCAATTCAAAATAGCTTAACAATATTTTTCTCGAAATATCCATATTTGCAAAAGTATGATTTCACACAAACTAAAAATTACATATGCTAATGCACTTTTTGAACCAATGTCCATTGTTAATGAGCTGCATTTGTTTTTTCTTCATAACTATCTCAGATATACTTTTTGAGAAGTTTTTAAATTGCTTCAAGTGGCACTGACCACACCTGTGTCCAGCACTCAAGCAGAGCGATGCCTTTCAACCTTGAAAAAATGCATTAGCCATACTTGCCATCTAGAAAGGATTTAATGACAAAGCCATTGAGAAATTTGCAAGACTAAGGAATAGATGACTGACCTTTTTGTACAAAAGCTGACTCCAACTAACATTCTTTATGTACAATTGGTGGAAGTAACTTATCATCAGTCAGCGCCGCAACTGTAAACATACATGTCCTGAGCCTAATTCTATTACCTACCTTCAGTGGGTGGGACGGGGCCAGTGTACTTAATTGTTCCCCTATGTCCATCCAACGAACATCGTTCCTTCATAATTTCTGCTGCCATGGTTTATACAAATCAAATGTCATGTCCTTCTTAGCTGCAACATTAGACTGGGTAATGACAATGTTATGAAAAGACGCTGACAAAGCATATCAAAAGATTACATCAGCGAGGCCTTTCGCAAAAAAACAACTATACTCTGGATGTTTAAGAATTTTGTATTTGCCTCCTAGTGAGAAAGAGGATAGAAATTGTTTTCTATTTACCCCATTGAACTAAAAAAAAATATTTATTTTTAGTTCAATGATTTACCCTATTATTTCTTTAGTATTTACCTTGATTGCGTGTTTTCTACATAGAAATACGAGGCCTATTATTTCTATGGGTTTCTATTTACCTTGATACCGCAAACATGGCAAACTGTGGAACCAATAACATTAAAGCGTCGAAGGCCTTAGATCTCCAACTCTTGCTTCAAATGTGAGGCATAGGTAAGGTCTGGCGGCCATTTTGAATGGTGGCAGAACGAAAAATCGAGCAACCACCATTTAAAACCTATCATTTGCGAGGATACGATCTGGATCTTGAGAAATGAAGGAATTGGATGCGATGCAGGAAGATTGGAAAAAAATTAAATATTGATAGGAAGTGGGGTAGGAATAAGCAGATTGGCAAATTGGGTGGTTTAACTGGATCTTAGTTGTAGAAGAATCAAATGGTCTCGACAATATAAGAGACAAGACTAGGCTTTTAACTTGTATTAATTCACATCCGTATAGTTTACTGGTTGGAAAATTAGTATGGCATAATTATTTACGGCGATATAGGCCTACAACTGGAACTTCCTGAGGACTGAGGTTAAAACGTGACAAATAAGAGAGAAGTCATTTGAAATATTTTCAGAAATTAATAAGCAGGATGGAGATTATTTTCAGGGATCCAAGAGTTTTTTTAAATAGACTAACCTACTCATTGAGCGTAGGTTAGTCTAACAAGAAGCGTTTTCGATTCCTTCTTGTTGTTAGTTTACATAATTTTAGACCTTTTAAGCGTAGTAGTATGATGGCTAAACCTTCAGAGTCTAATAGCCTTAGTCAACATTTGCCGAAAAAATCACGTGCTTTTATAGATATTTATTCCTTTAAAGAACAATGTCAACTCTAGTTAGGATTTTTAAATATTTCCTTAATAACCCGCATATCATTTCACAAATTTCCCTTTCTATGGTGACCATCTTGGGAGATATAATTCTAATTATAGCCGGCTATAGAAATGATAGATTCCAGTATTGAATCATGTAAATGAACTGCGAAGTAAGAATGCGATTTGAAAATTTGCGACATCCCGCTAAAAACATCATCGGAAAGGAAAGTAGGTATATGGCAACCTTTTTATACTAAACGTGTATTGAAACTAGTCAGTCATAAACAAGAAAGGAAAAAACAAAGAGAAAATGAAGAAACAAAGCATCATTGGGAGAGTCCAATTGAAGAAAACACAACTCTTTCGGCCCACGACGCCTCTGAGTACTGGTCATACACTTTTGCCACCATTCAAGATGGCCGCCATAAAACATTCACCTAAGTTAGCACAATGGAAATCACATGGAGTTGGATATCTAGCGCGCTTTTATATCATTGCTATGGACTGATCCCATAGAAATAATAAGTCTCGTTTTTCCTACGACCGATCAACTGATCTGAAAGAAAGATTAGATCTACGTTCTATTGTTCAGGTTTCGGAGGTTACCGGAAAACTTGGCGGCCATATTGCTCGACCCCAGACCAAAATTCGTACGTTTTACGAGCTCAACATGAATTGGAAAGAACGCTTTTCCATTACTCAAAAACTGTTGCTGTCATTGAGATTTTCGTTTATGAAGTTTTTTTTTGTTTACGATAGTTTTTTTGCAGTTGTTTATTTGTTTAGGCGTTAATAATGAATTATGCGGTATAAATACTATTGATCTGAATAAGAACGCTAATGCACCTAGGTCAATAACCGTGTTTATAAGGGGCCATGTGTAGAGAGGAAAATAGAGATGGTCATGGAAGAAAGAACAGTTCAACCATTCATTCATTCCTTACCGCACAGATATTGATTTCATTCGATTAGAAAAATTATAACTGCACTCGCAGTATATAGCTTTTAAAGCCTTTACATTTCCTCAGCACCACCGTAGCCCTCAGACTTCTTTTTTTTGAAATTTTAGAAGCAGCGTTCTTAGCGTGTGTTTTCAAAAAAGTGCATTGGCAGCATTGCTCTATAATATACCTAAGTAAAATAATAATAAATCATTTTTGCGTTGTGAACAACAAACACGTTGCCTCGATCCATCAGATCAACGTAAATGGGATTAGATTCATAGTCATTTGAACAAGGATCATTTCCATTCCTATATGTGCTACTTGTCCACAAAGAATATTGTTAAATGTAATGTCTGTTAACTGATCCTTTCCTACTTAAAAATTCCAGTTCTGCTAAGGCTCAGGAACAATAAGGGATTAAACAAGAAAATACACAAACATACCAAGGCTGATATGTGCTAAACACACTTTCAAGGTAAACTTACGTCATCATTTCCCAATACACCATTAATTGACATGATGTGGCCCCTGGCCGAGCTTCCTAGCTACATCACAGTTAAGCTGTTAAAATAGATATGATAAACCTAAACCCAAAATACAGCACCAAACTCTGACAAATATATATAAATACAACTATATAAGAAACCTGCCCGCGTAACAACAACTAGAATAAGACCCAATGGCCTGCAAAATAGCAAAATGCTTCAATACACTTGACAAACAACTTCACTCGACCGCAATAAGTCTTACACAGAATGGCCATCTAACCAATCCTGATATACCCAATGCCTGTGGAATATCGACATTGTGTCATTTTGTTATTGTACTAGTTTGACGGATGTTAATAGCTTACCTGCATGCGTACAAAATGGTCACGTTACGCATCATGGGTACGTCAAGACGAAATTCATTATCTCAAGTAGAAATCAATTGGCGGCGAGGAAGGTGAAACAAGCAATATATAGCATTATGTAAACATTTATTCACAACTCGAAATCCTCGAACTCGTGCAAACAGGCACCAACTAACTTTTCCACAAAATATGTCGCATACTACTTTTTATGACAACATTTCGCAGGAAAATAGTCTGGTCAAGTATCTCGGAATCTAAATTCTTTTACCTTTGTTAGAAGAATTTTTACAAAGATGCAGGGGACTAAGCCTAGACGACATTAAGGTAGCACTACGGGTGTTCATTAAGCGTCAACGGGTTCAAACTATGAATCCTTTTTTACACATTCTAGCATTACATTCACCATCCCTCTACAGTATTACAATTGAAAGTCAACTCCTCTGTTCAAAAAACCAGACTCTCTTTTACTAATTCATGATGGTCTGGTCTCCCGGGAAATGCGAATGGTAATCACGGTTTCTTGTTCACTGAGTGATGATCCAGCATCTCCTAGCAATACAGGTCAGAATAACTGGGGCAACTTAGTACGGCAATACAGTCAAACGGAATTGCCATATTGTTACATAAACTACAAAAGAGATGCTAGAAAAGTACAAAGGGGCAATGGGGCCCCACATTAGTCAGAATAAACAGGCACTCCGTGACATTTACTCACTAGTTCATTACTACATTCCTAATAATACCTGAAAACTGTAGTACAAAATATCTAACATCCCTCTAAAAAAGCAGCATAAAATTACCTAAAGCTGCTGCCTACTACCAGTTTCTAGTTGCATCGGAAAAAGAAATTGCTTAGAGGCGAAAATGTCTCACCGAGTCTCAAGATATTTAGTAGTAAAGATCATAACAAACACCAAAATGAAAAGTCAAACCAAGTTGCACAAATGCACCCAGTTGACTGTAGGGCAACACGACAACCATTAACACGAGTCAACATATCCAACGACAGTAAGTGACGTCTGGAAAGGACTTGGAAAATCGTTTACACTAACGTGTCATCAGATCAATTTGTTGCCAAAACAATAATATTTTGACAAAACACACTCGTGTTTTATCGCAGTGACACATACATCAATAGTAAAACAATTTCATATTCAATAATAGCAACAAAATATCCCTAACACAAGTAATTCATCATCTATGATTAAAAGACAGTATTTTTCACCAAGAATACATCATGAAGTCGTCCATGGTCAAATTTGTCAACTTGTCCATAATGTAAGTCGCTCAAAGTAGTCAATCAGGTCCTAAGTGTCCACGACCAATAAAACACAAGTTACTTATGATGAGACAAACAATCTAAAAGAAACCCTTAACATAATAATATAACATCAAAACTAGTAAACAGTCGTGCTATCAAGAAACATTGCCAGTTGTACAAACTATCCACCATTAATTCACCACTAGGTCGTTTCTTCTGTGATACCCAAGTAGTTGGTCAAGGTAGGTGTATTTGAGCAATAGCAATGGAGCACTTCCAAGCAAAGCAAAAACATATAGGTCTTTTTCACAACGCCTGCCATATGGCGTCCACTTTAATACGACCGTGGTCAAAATAGCTATCCTCATAAGAAGCAAAGAACAAGCAATCTCCTTTAATGTTCTTCTTGAGTAGTTGTGCCTGCAATGGTCGATACCTTATCAAATATTCACCTCCATGGTTGCTCCGTTCTTTCAGTATCGGTTGTTATACAGAAAGTCTTCACGCTCAATGTATACCAAGGTAGTTACCTTCTCTACTCTACTCTTTAAATATGTACAAAAGCTCTGCTCACTAATCAAAATACTCCGCACAAAACTTGAGTTCAGGTAGGACGCTGTCTGAAGAGAAATTCCTGAATTACAATATCACTTTTTGAGCACAGGAACGAACCTTGGTTTAGTACCAGCTCGACGCTGATGCAAGTTCGATGCATTTACAGGAGCTAATGGTTTTGTCTCGGGAGACCGTTGAAGGGCACTAAATGTTGCTTTGATTGTTTGCTACAAGATAAAGAAAAAACTTTGTTGATCTGTTCTGTAGTAAAGATGGAATGTTAAAACTGTTGCACTCGCTACAGTGGTAACAACCATATCGTCACAAAACATGTATTCGCTACATTACATATTGATCATATACGTGATGTATGGATATTATGAGGGAACGCAACATTGATAAGGGAGAAATTCAAGTTTGTGGGAGACGAAAATAAGATATGCCGATGACAAAGTTTTAATACGAGAGAGCATTGACATCAAACAGGACATGTTAAAAAGTGTGAAAGAAATGAGTAGCAACTATGGACTGAAACTAAATGCGGGGAAAATTGAAGTGATGGTCATAAAGAAGAAAGCTAAAATTGGTGACATGGTTGGTTAATATACATATAAATACATGTAAGCAAAGAGTGGAGGAAGTAGATCACTTCCCTTATCTTGGGAGTCAAATCACGAACAATGTAAGAAGTCTCCATGAATACAAAATTAGGATTGCAAAGGCTAAAAATCATATTTATAAGATCAAGCAATTTGTCAGAAACAAAAACGTTAATCTAGAAGCAAGAATAAGAATACTTAACTGCTATGTATAGTCTGTTTTACTCTATGGAGCAGAAACCTGGACACTAAACACTGAAGCGTGCTGAAGAACTGAACAACTTTGAATTATGGTATTAGAGAAGAATGCTAAAGATTGAATGGATGAAAAAGATCATGGACGAGACGGTGCTGGAGGAGGTTATGAACTAATATTGCTCAGAATAATCAGGAAGACGAAATTAGGTTACTTTGGCTATACGTAGAGAAACGATGGTATACAGAGAAAGGTGCTGCTAGGCAAAGTGCAAGGAAGAAGGTGTAGAGGCAGACAGAGAAGAGTTTGGTTAGACGACATCAAGGAATGGAACGGCCTTTCGCTGTTTAAGTTGGGGGGGAGGGACCGGCAGTTTGGAGGCAGCTGGTGCTAGTGCAAACCAGGGTGTAACTTGACGGTTACTAAAGTCCATTATATGATGACTGTTTAACTTTGTGGCAGCTATGATCACAACCTATTAGCCTACGACTAGATCACACCATTGCTTAGATGTGAATGGTCTTCTTTATATTACCTTGATTCGAGCCGCTGTGTCCATCAACTGTATTTTCTTATCAGGTAACGACTCTCTGTTTTGTATCCACTTATGATTTAAAACCTGCGAATGTAAACAAGGATATGTGAAAAAATGACGCCCTTCGGTGTAGCCCATTCTCTCATTTGATTTAGAAGGCAAATGCTATAAGCACAACTGTTGAACTACATTCTATATTCTATAGAACTGCTATAGTCTGATGGAACTGTTAACATGATGATTATCGTCATTTTCAAAAGAGTAGTTATCTATCGGTACATGGATGACTTTTCACATTCGCATAACACTACAGAAAAAAACAACATTGGATCATATCTATGTATCATAGAAAAAATGTCTCACAAGTTCACAGAACAATAATATGAATACCACGGTGAAACTATGACACTTTGCAAGTTTGTAACTTTTAACTTATCAAGATCACTTTGTTTAGATAAGGCCAGCAACATAACTAGCATAACTGCAGCAGTGCTCTAACTCCTACATGTTTCGTTGCATGGGACAATTTAACGGATGCCTTGATTTACCTGTGCAGCTGAAATCCTCTGATTTGGGTCAATGTGAAGCATCCTCTTTACTAAGTCCTGGAAGCAAATTGAAATTGACAAAATTTAACCCAAATTCGGTCGCCAACTTACAAACAATATTCGATTAGAATACCCACGAATCTATAAGAAAAGACTATTACAAAGACCATTAGAGCAAAACTAATTAATACAATCTCGAATATACTTTCACCTGGAAAATTGTGGAAGAAACTTAGAAGTCCAGACGACAGGTTTTCGCACGTCTGTCAGTAAGTTCCTATGCATTCTGTAAACTTTATAATTCCAAGCGAAAGAATACTTCTTTTCAAAAGGAAGATAGCAGACTTGCAGAAATCAACAACTCGCTTGCAGATTGTTATTGTCTTGTCTGAGAATGATCACTCTGGTCTCAATTATGGAGCAAATGTGCATAAAAATGAACCTAATACAACGTTACAGAAAGTGCCCTAGAGGCCTCCCAATTATAGAGCCAGTGTACATAAAAATGACCCTAATACAACGTTACATCATGTGCCCTAGGGGCTTCCCAATTATGGAGCCAGTGTGCATGAAAATGAACCTAATACAATGCTACATCATGTGCCATAAGGGCGTCCCAAGTATGGAGCAAGTGTGCATAACAATGAACCCAATACAACGTTACGGAATGTGCCCTAGGGGCGTCCCAATTATGGAGCAAGTGTGTATAACAATGAACCTACTACAACGTTACATCATGTGCCCTAGGGGCTTCGCAAGTATGGAGCCAGTATGCATAAAAATGAACCTAATACACTGTTACAGAATGTGCCCTAGGGGCTTCCCAACAATCACGGAGCAAGTGTGCATAACAATGAACCCAATACAACGTTACAGAATCTGCTCTAGGGGATTCCCAATTATGGAGCAAGCGTGCATAAAAATGAACCCAATACAACGTTACAGAATGTGCCCTAGGGGCTTCCCAATTATGGAGCCAGTATGCATAA
>JANTCA010001657.1:0-11857 GCA_024741275.1 Chironex yamaguchii | reverse complement strand
TTTGATGGCCTATTATTACTTCAAGTAGTTACATTCGGCTTTTGATGGTCTACTATTTCTTTAAGTAGTAACATTCGGCTTTTGATGGCCTACTATTACATTAAGTAGTTGCATTCGGCTTTTGATTGTCTAATATTGCATTAAGTAGTTGCACTTGGGGTGTTGATGGCCTACTGTTACTTTAAGTAGTTTCATTTGAGCTTTGATGGCCTGCTATTAGTTTCTGTAGTAACTTTGTGATGTTGATGGCTTACTATTACTTTAAGTTGTCATATTCGGGCTTTGATGGCCTACTGTTACATTAAGTAGTTGCACTAGGGCTTTGATGGCCTACTATTACTTTAAGTACTTACATTCGGTTTTTGATGGCCTACTATTACTTTAAGTAGTTGCATTTCAGTTTCGATGGCCAACTATTACTTTAAGTAGTTACATTAGGGCTTTGATGGCCAACAATTACATTAAATTTTGGGTTTTGATGGCCTACTATCACTTTAAGTAGTTACATTGGGGTGTTGATGGGCTAGTATCACTTTAAGTAGTTACATTGGGGCTTTGATGGCCAACAATTACATTAAATTTTGGGTTTTGATGGCCTACTGTCACTTTAAGTAGTTACATTGGGGTGTTGATGGGCTAGTATCACTTTAAATAGTTACATTGGGGTGTTGATGGCCTACTGTTACGTTAAACAGTTACACTGGACCTAACATTAATTTGCGCAGTCCCACTCTGCTTTAGATGGACTACGATTTATTTCGACAACAACAGTTGGGTTTGGATGTCCTCTCACTACCGAATACCATCTAACATACTTTGAAGGCGTAGATTCATTGAAAACAGTTTCACACAGTTGTAGTGTCCGAGAACAAGTGATTGTCATAAATGTGGAACTGCACTGTTACAACCTGGCTTTGATTGACAAGAATTTTGTGTACATAGTAACACCTTAGCTTAAATGGCCTATCATTAAGCTACCATGTTAGAGGACATTGTTAGCAAACTGTGATTTAGTTTAATAGTATGACACATAATTCAATGGCCATATACTAATGGACATCCTGAGACACCAGAAAAAAGGCAGGAAGAATACGTTATCTTTGAGCTGCCGGGTTTCATTATTCTTTAAGTCAACTGTGTTGTACTCACATATAATATAGCAATGTATTATATAGGATCAAATTTGTCTATGAAGTGGAACCCAAGATTGGAAGCACTTTAAATAAGGGGCAAATGTAGCTTATTGTTTAATTGATCTGTGACGTAGTTAGGTTGCATGACAATATCTTGATAGTCCTGTTAAACAGGCTATATAGTCAAACACCAGTTTGAATGGTCCATGTCTTTTTTACATACAAACTTTCGGAATCTCCTCTAAATAATCTACGTAGTAAAACCACAGCTTGAATGGCCTACACAGATTTAGTATAGAGTTAAGTAATCTTTGATTTCTAAAGACATAATGTTTTATTATAGCTGATATGTTTTCTAAATAATGATATCCTCTTTTGAATAGACTGTCATTAAACTACCAAGTTAGAATACGTTTACGTGATCCATGATTTAGTTCGGTTGTATAACACGGTGTTGATTAGGCTGTCAATAGTCCAGTTAGTGGAACCTTGGTTTGCATGCCCTTCAATAAAACTGACAAGCTAGACCACTGTTTAAGTAAACTGTGAGATATGTAGGGTCCACGTCAATACGTGAAATGGTCCATGAATGGCCCAAAAGTTCAAAGATCTTTTTATTTATGTTACTAAAATAACTGCAAGAGAAGTATTTAGAGAAGAAGTTCTAAAAATTTGCTACTGTCTGGAAGGATTTTTGAAAAGATCATTTTTACCAATCACGTTATGTTCTCATTAAGATGTCTAGAAACCCCGTTGTTTCTAAATGTCCTATGCCTTCACTATCCAGTTCCCTAGAGCAGATTCAGATAATATGTACTTCAAAGGACAAGCCTACAGTTTCATATAGAGAAGATCCAACTGGATCACAAGAAGCATTTGCGGTCTGCCAGAAAGCTAAATCCAGACATTAAACGTTCAATAGCTGAATGTACCAGGCTCTAATTGCTTGTATAGATGGTACTATCACCAGAAGGTTGCATTTCATTAAAGGAAGGTACAAGGAATTGCGAAAGCATGAAAGGAAAGGGGGCTCAAACACATAACATCTCTGACAAGTCCAATTGTATCATAAATCTCTCAAGACGAGGTCTATGAGAAGCAGAAGAATCTCTACAGAGGAAATTGTGTCTATTGTAGAAACAGCAATTAAGCAATTAAGCAAGCAACATCAGGGCATAGAGAAACCCTGCTCTTCAATCGCCCATGGCGCCCGTTGATAACGTGACAAGAAACAAGCAATGTGCTGTTAGAAGCCTCAAGAATAACACTTCCATTTCTCCTCTCCAAGCTGACGAAGGACATGTTTGTTTTGTTATCCTGAACAAAAGAGATTACCTCTAAAAGTGCACTGAACACCTTGTTAATGGACCATACGATGTCCTAAGAAGAAATCCCTTTAACACACTAAAGACCAAAAGTGAGATACTTACAAAACTATGCGATGATAAGGTCGTGGAGGATCGCTTAAACCCACACGCTAAATCCCAAAGATTCGGCCCTTGCTTTGATTCCAGAGAATATAAGTGGTGCACAAATAAAGTGTTCCTATACAAAAAATTGTCGTATAACCGGAAAGCCATGTACATTCAAGGTTTATCAAAACTCTAGGCATATTTGAATACTTGATGTGATATTATTATACACCGGCATTCCAATTGATGAAATCCTAACAGAATTGTCAATGACATCTCACTAGGAGTCAGAAATATACTGCAACACTGTTACGGCCGTGAGCTAGTACAGACCATTCTTGGCAACACCTGCGTCATGTTCCACAATAATAAATAAACTCCAAGCAATGGTGCACCAATGGAAACTCCAAAGTCCTCTGCTCTTGCCAAAATAGGTATGCAGTCCTTCAAAAGTCAGTGTCACAGGACAGACACCTGCAGATAAATTGCAAGACATCTGGGGAATAATTTCTATTCTTAGATTTTTTGCATAAAAATGATACTGTAGCACCCCAAAACTGATACTGAAACCTAATGATGTTTTCCTGTACTTTCAGGAAACAGAAACCGAAAATGCATTGACTTGTACTTCAGGAAACAACGCTGTAACTGAAAACGGTTACAAGGGTGTGATCTCCAATCAATGTGACTGATTTTACAAAAATTTGTGCTTTTTACAAGAATCTGTGCTTCTTGTGTTTCTATTCTGAACACGTATCTTAGAATGACAGAAAATGCACAAATCATCCTGATAGGTTCTGCTACATATGTGGTAATGTGATTCTTTCTCGTCGACTAGCAAATATAACTGATTTTGTAAAGAAGGCATATCATGCTTACTTTGGAGTTAAGCTTGGGGAGCAGGATAAGCCATTTGCACCCAATGTTAGCGGCAAAACATACGTCGAGATCTTGCGTGATTGGAGAAATATTAAAAGGAAGAGTATGCCATTCGCTGTTCCA
The DNA here is from genome assembly GCA_024741275.1 of Chironex yamaguchii. Classification (NCBI taxonomy): domain Eukaryota; kingdom Metazoa; phylum Cnidaria; class Cubozoa; order Chirodropida; family Chirodropidae; genus Chironex; species Chironex yamaguchii. Next base: position 8,310 of record JANTCA010001657.1, on the reverse strand, counting down.
ATGGTTTGGAGAGAGGGTAAAGATCACGTGTTAGACTGCTATTTCTGCATGACTAATCTTAAAGGAGTCAACCGCAAGAACAAGCATCGTATTCAGTATCCCAACGTCCCGTCCGCCACACGACCAGCCCCCCACGGCCCAGGCCCACCCGCTCCCGAGCCAGATGTTGCAATGGAATCTATCTCAAAATCGGAATCTGATAACGCACTAGACAGGGCAGAGGGTGGAGAATACATGCCAGAAGAGATTGACCGGCCAGTGCCTCTAACACAAGAAGAACTCAATGACCTGACATGGGATCTAAACCTATCAAAGGAATCAGCACAGCTAATGGGTTCTCGTCTTCATGAGAAAATTTGCTAGCACCTGGGACAACATTCTTCTGGTACGAAGAGCGCGAAAGAGAATTTAGATAGTTCTTCACAACCCAGAAGGATTCGTCATTAGTTTACTGCAACTACATTGCTGGTTTGATTCAACTAATGGGGCTGGACTATGTTGCTACTGAATGGAGACTGTTTATCGAATCTTCCAGCAGACGTCTCAAGGCAGTCCTCCTTCACAACAGAAATAAATACTCTTCATTTCGAATCGGTCATTCGGTGCAAATGAAAGAAACTCATGACAACTGCTGTCTTTTTTGAACTACAATGACCACGGTTGGTTGATCTGTGGAGATCTTAAGGTAGTTGGATTGATTTTGGGACTACAGGGTGGATACACAAATATCCATGCTTTTTGTGTTTGTGGGATGGTCGGGCTGATGGTCAACATTTTGTCAGACAAGAATGGCACCAAGACAACGTTTGGAACCTGGTTCACACAATGTTCTCAAAACCGTGACCTGATTAAACATATTTTTGGATTCTGCAAAGCAAATTACCCTAGATTCAGTTATCAGATGCTTTACCTTTGAAACTTCGCAGGCTAGTGTAATCTACGCTGTGAGATCCTGGTTCAGATGGACTGTTATTAAAATACAGAGTTAGACAAGGGATATATGAATCTATTCAACATTTATAACATTCAGCACTTTGTCTTTAATTTTCTTTCAAGGTCAAGCGGAGTAGATGTGGATATGCATGTAAATTTTACAAAGTAAGCACGCTGAAATAAATCAAAAGCAAGCGGCATAATAAGTGGCATAAAAAGCAAAGCTGACAGAACTTGACTTCCATTACCAGTAATTACATATTATTAAAATAGCCGCATTAAAATTAACTTCGATTTATCTGATGCTAATCAGTATAATGAAATCAACAACGTTGTAAATAAACAAAAATATGCTTATTTTTTAAATGATATATGTCTTTCAGTACTTATTGGAGTTTTTTTAGATAAACGGTCTCTACAGGTAATTGCTCTATGGTAATTTCTATAACCTAAATCAATCTCACTATATGTCATATGCGGACATAGATAAAAGAGAAAACATACAAAATATTATGATCAATTTTCCGCCAAGTTGATTTACCTGAAGACTTATCAATTTGGCATACCGTGGAGGTAATACAGAGCAAATGGTCATTTCGGATATCCCGTTACTGCTATCCTTGAAAATGCATTAACGGACAAAGCCTTCATCAAGACGTTTTTGTCTTCAGCTACAAATATATGTTAATATCTCTATAATATGTCTGTGCCATGACCTTAGTGCGAGGTTCAGGACAGAGTTAACAGAAAATGATTAATCTGTTTGCTCGAAAATGGAAGGTTTATGAATTTTGTACATCCTGGTATGCCTATTACAAACATTGTTCCATTCATCAAATGCCTTGATTTCTTAATAAATTAATAAAAAGTTCTAGATGCATGAGTATAACGCATAAAACGTATCAAGGACAAATTTAGACAGTAAAGAGAATTTTACTCACCAAATTGCAATCTGAAGTCTTTCTTTGCCTGCCTTTAGCTTCGCACAATTTCTGTTGACTTAAAAAATTCCAATACCAACTAGAAAAAGTCACTTAAGACTAGCCATCTCTTCGTTGCAAATAAATTAAAACAATTTTAAATCCTCAGACGGTCAGTTTTTGCAGAACAAAACCTCCGCAGGAACTTTTGATAATTCGAGTTTTAAATTATAAATGCATTCTGCAATCAGCACTTAAGATGCTACAGTAGGTTAGCAATTTTGTATTTCCATGGTGTCTTTATCTAATAATTTCAAACGAATAATTTCTCTACTCTAATTCCATACTTTAGCAGGTGTCCTTTTTCATTTGGTGCAAAACAATTATGGCATTTGAAAGTCACTACGAGCACTTGCCTTTCAACTTCAGTTCATTTCTCAGCACAAAGACTTGATCTTATTCCTGTACAGTCTGCTCTGTCCGATATCCAGTGTCTTACATATCATTGAAATTGAACAATGACAGAGGAAATTAAGCCTGATGGGACTCTCCAAATAAAGTACTTTATCTTGACGTCATTGACAGAGCAAGGTATTACGGTCTTTTACTTTCGAACAATAAGATCATTTATCCAGTAATGAACAATTCTACCCCCATATCCTTCAAGGAATCATTTTAATTTCCACGCAGCTGGTACTCGGCTCTTGGTAGATGGTATTCATTTTTAATGATCGTCATGCTTTAAATTGTTGCAGGACAGGAGACAAGACAATCAACAAGTCAATTTTTATCTCATGTATTTACCAGGCATAGGATCATGACCAATAATATTTGCAAGAAAGTCGATTTATAATCAATAGCAAAAGATATGCACTCGATATTGCTTGAGCTTTCCCCATTTCGTTGTACTGTGAGCCTATTCCATAGTTTTTTATGGTTCCGATAAGCATCTTAATCAAATATTCATAATGTTTGTTTATGCAGAATAAGTGATAGGGGTAATACCTTCGAAGAAACAAGGAACAATCTAATGAGATAAACAGATAAATTTCTTGGTAACCCATACTGTCCTGACAAGATATAATCTATAATCACAGTTACATCTGTTAGAATTGCAATGACTACTATCACATCTCTCAGCCTTGAGCCATGTTAATACCACCAAGCCATTGTACGAAATGCACTTGGCAAAAAAACCTGAAATATCTTTATATTGCACAGCGGTGCTTTAGATTTACAGCATTTGTAACCTAACCTGACCAAAGGGTAAATAAAGTGGAGGGGACAAGAATTTATTGGGGTCGGAGGACACCACCCCATTAACATTTATTGGATCATACCCTTAGCCTTGGTTTGGAATATTGTGCTTGCCACTAGGGATTTCATAATTTCGTGACGGTTATTCTGTAAGGCAGAGCGTTGAGAGGACCACCATTTCCAAAAGTGGGGGCAATCGCCCCCTCAAACCTCCCCAGCGTCACAAAATACCAAACTAATTGCCAATTAAATGAAGGTCTAGATTTCATCTTTGTGTTTGAAGGCGGTTTACGGTAAAAAGCATCAGCCTCGCCTTTGTGGACGGAAAGAATCCGTTACCGCTTCCGTTGTTCCACTACTTTCCTTCTTTCGATTAGCTTATCATCCTACCTTTTCTTCTTGTTCTTTCATCCCTTTGTGCCTTCTCTCTTTGTCATTACTCTCCCAATCGTTGGTTCGTTTCTTTCTTATAGGTCAGTTTTCAATCCTATCTGACACTAGAAATTCTGCTTTGTTGCCCCTTATTGTATTCTGACAAATCTAAGTGATCAGTGTCAGACGAAGAGCTTTATAAACGTCAATTTACTCAAAACAATTACGTGTATATCTACTAGGTACAATGAATCGAACTGCACGAGTAATCCTCTTGATAGTTAAAGTTTCCAGATAAAGGTAATGTATGAAGTCCGGAATAGTTATATGTCATATCTAGCATAAGTTACATATAACTATGTCATATTTCACAATCTCTTAAATCAGGAAGATATCCGGGAAACAATTATTGGAGGGGGTACAGCCCAGCGTTCGCGGGGTAACCAAACCTCAGTAGTCAGGGGATAGTGTCAATGAAACTCGCGCAAAGTTATAAGCTCAACTGATTCTGCAACTGACTCAGCTCTATTTGATATACTTAAACCCAATACGCTGGTCTATTCCAACCTTTTTACTGCATATTCATTTTACTAGACCTCAACACATCACGCAGCTTTGTATTTTCAGAACAGTGAAAGCCTTCACTCATTTTTCGACAGCAATATCACTGATATTCAATGCGTCAGTTTTGTCTTTGTGTACATTTAAAATCATCAGGTGATTCAACCGATTCTGCTCCATGGTTGACCTAAGAAATGTTTTGATCCTTCTCAGAGCACTTAGATAATGCTCGTTGACTGCATTTTTGGCTAACATGACAAAAATAAGCTTGATAAGGGTAATCAATTGACTATACAGTACCAACTTTCCAGCTGGTTGAGTTTTCAACTTTTTCACAATGTCCATAAAATTGATGTCACTACTTCCTTCAAACTAACACTCGAATGAACTCAACTGTGTTTCCAATGAAAATGATGGCAAGTGATGAAAATCATCAATCTTATCAAGTATGTTACAAAACGTTTCTGATTTGTTTTCACGAAACAAACGCAGCAACAACAGATCAGCTCAAAACAGTCCAGACAGTTGTTTATCTTGTTTTCGAAAAAGATAATATAAATTGTCTGTCTGTGGGTTTGTATACAAAGATACAAAAATGAAACGTTCTGGAATTCCAAAATCCCGCCTTTCCACTGCGAAAAATATTACACTGTTACATTTTTATACACACTGTAAATTTTTCCTCATTTTTGTGTCCCAGGTGGGTGAGTACCCTCCAAAGTATGGAGGTAGGCGCCCACCTCCCCCTCTTCAGCTACCTCCCTGCCTTAAATATAATGCTAAAATCAAAGATCGATCCTGTGACTTACTTCTGGTCTGCTCTCGACAATAAAATTTCCATAAAGATATAGTTTGGAACGATTAATGTAAAAATCTTAGAAAGAAGGACTTTCTAACAATGAATTACGTTTATAACCAATGTACTAAATTCTATCTCTTTAATTTTAACGAATACTATTTTTCTCAGCCCAAAATGCCTCCTTAGACTACGTCACAGTTTCTTACCTGACATGGGTACTACTAATAACCAAGAAAGAAAGCTAACAGTAGCTCAGTGAAGCATGGATTGGAATAATCAATGCCAGAAATCACCAGAAGATATAAAACTAAGATTAAGACCATGAGAAGAAGTATATTACTAAAAATAACAAGTATGACAGGACAAGATAGAAGACCAAGGTTAGATAGATTATGGAGATAGATATGGAGATAGATATACGATTTAGAAGATTGGAGGGAGCAGATGAGTACAAGAAGTACAGTGTCGTCGAGCGTAGAATAACTGACAGAAACCTGCCAACATTGAGGTGACAGGTTGACAAAGAATGAGCTGACTTTTTTATATCAGAGCAATATTTCAATGTAAACTTATGAAGCATTTATTTTATTTCAACTAATAATATTGCCACGACTAGAAGATTAAAGAAGTTGGTATGATATCGCTTAAAATACTTAAAAATAACAGCAATAACTTTTATATTAACTTTAAATTAATTTGACACTACATAAACATATTCGATGCTTATATTTGCTTATCAGAATTTTTGATAACGGTTATGACAATGATTATTAAATTTATGATAACGATGAAAATATCTGCTTGATTTAAACTAAGTGCAAACAAAGTTAATATTCTCGTGGTATCAATAATTTTAGCATCAAACTTAAAAAATGAACTAAACATTCATTGAAGAGAAACTCATAAAACGAACAATTGCCCTGTATTCAAATTAGTCAAGCTGACAAAACAGAAAATATCCAAAACATGAACTCTTAGGATAATCTAAAAGTCTAGACAAAGGTACTTTTAATCACGAAGAATTTAAACTTTTATCCAAAATTTAGGAGTTACAATTTCTTTTGCGAAAGAATGTATTTTATCTGCTGACAAAGAAGGATCAATGTATATTTACTATCAATTCTGGTTTGCAACGATCTGCTATAATAATAAAACACAAATTTTTGCTTTCATTTACCCATTGGGAATAGTGAAAAGAAACTTTTGGCAACAAAAGTATACCAGTAGAAAGAAATCCAGACAAATCTATGTAGAATTTATTCCACCTAAATTTCGTTGCAAATTTCCTAATTTCATAAAATAGGCTTTTTGACTTAACTCATTTTTGACTGATTTATTTCCTGTTCCACACTGACGAAATTCACCACAAGAGACTGAAGATCTGGTAAATTGCTGAAGCTTAACTTGTGAAACATTTGAAATACTAATAGCATTTAACCAGGAGCCATTTTTGATCGAGAGCACATTGATATGGACGTTCTACTAAACATGCACCTTTAGATATCAAAAAATATTTTTAGTTTGTCAACATGGCAGGTTGAATATAAAGTTTGATACATGGAATGTGAAAATTTATTATGTCAGCTTTTTTAATGCTCTTCATTAAATGTTCCTTTTGTCTCTTTTTGAATTGATGTTACATGATGGGTTGTTGAATATCCAGGTACCTTTGAAATACTGTTCTGCCTATAGTGACAATATGAGATGGTATACATTTTAGAAGGCATACCTTCTGGCATTTATTTACATAATCAAATTCAGTATTATCATGGTTCGTACTAGCCAAACAGATGGAAGATTATCTGGTCTAGTACAGACAACTTTGGAGGTAAATTGAACAAAATTGGCGAAGCAAAATTCTGTGGTATAGTTCTCAAGAACTTCTTGAAGTGAAAAAAGCATCGTTGAATCTTTCATCCTGTTTTCTAAGAGGATTTTGACCTGTCAAAAACCTTGTCATAGTAAAATTCCAAAAGATTTATATTTATGATTCTACCAGGGATCGTAGTTGACAATCTTGGTTGTCATAGCACTTAACGTCAAGTCTAAATATCAGCTTAGAAACAAGATGTCCTCAAACTAAAAGAATAGCAAGTTGAGAAAAAAAAATCGCCATGTCGGCTCAAAATAATCTGAAGAGAAATGGTTGCTTTATGTCTTTGTCAGCAGTTATCCCAGCCACAACAGGTAGTTAAACATGATATCAAATGTGTTGCTTATCAATTTTAGTACTAGCAGTTATAGCATTATCCAGAAACGCACTGGCGTACAATTAAATTAAAGGGATCCCATTACACTCAATCAAGGATATTGCTGCGCAGGCAAAAGGATTGGTGTGGAACTGACATCTAGCATTATCCACGCCAATGGGCATGAAGGAAGAGAGGATACGAATCTCAATATGTTTAAGGCCAACACTATTGTACCGCAATCAAATTCTGTGGACCGATTTTGATGGGATAAAGAGAAATCTCTTGATTTGATTGACGGACAGACGGAAGGTTGGATGAATAGATCGATGGTTAGATGAAGTGTTCTAAGGACTGAGAGAAGAAAGCGTCGATGGAAGGATTCCAGGAAGGATAGATGAATTGTTTCATTAATTGATAGATAGATAGTTTCGCTTTACCTTGGTCAAGAGTAGAGCCAAATTCGCTTTTCGATGCATTTACGTCTCTGCTGGCTTTGTCTATGCAAAAATCTGGTCGTGTTTTTTAAGATGTCATATTTTTCCTCCCAAAGGCTACGATAACGTTTCCAGTATAAAGACCAACTTCCGCGACCATGCACCACGTGGTTGTCTGACAATATCAGCTCGCCTAAATTTACTATAAAATACAAAAAAGCGATCGTCGTGTAGGAGATATTATAAAACGGATTGTCCTTGCATACTTTGTTGCATGACTTAAGTTAGCAAATTCTGGCAACGGTGCGCTACCAAATATGTCTCAAGTCGTGACAGTTGAGTGCTGTAGTCTCATAGTAGGTACCAGGCAGATTGAATGCATTATTGGCACCTGCTGTGGTTTTCACAGAGAACTTCTGAATGACTCGTTAAGTAATTAAAAGACGCAACGAACGTGGATTACTATTGTTGATATGAGAACCGCTTAATATAATTTTTCTTGCTTTCATGATAGCGATGCTACGCAGCTGAGGCTCTCGTGCCTGATAAATGAATGCACGGTAAAGTTAAAATATGTTTAGGAAATGAATCAGACGCCCAACAAAACTCAAGCGAGACAATTATTTTAGTTTGTTAAGGTAACTATGTAGATATAACCATAGATATGTAAACCTCTTACCTATTTTTCATCACCATGTGAGGTTAAATCTTAGATGTGGTCTTTCCATGATTCTCATGAACGAGTAACCTTTGACCACCTGGCTGAAGAAGAAAGATATTATCCAATTGTGTACATGTTTACAGTGAAACAAACTTAAGATGCAAACTGTCAATCATCACGT
>JANTCA010001656.1:0-11514 GCA_024741275.1 Chironex yamaguchii | reverse complement strand
CACTAGATCGCTAGTAAGCTAATTAAAGAATAGAAAGCTGCATGACGACTTGCGATGCCAACTTTATTCAAGTCGAAACCAAATAATTATTTGGTAATTCTTTCGACGTACAAGGCCATTTCTTCTTTACTAACAGTGCACTAGGACATGGTAAATTCATAAAATCATTTTAAAAATCTCTATTTATGTGTTTGGATGTCTTTTGGTTCATATAAGGCATTATGTTGAGAATTAAAAGTTAAAAGTTGTTTACTTACCATATGGAATAAAATGTCAATAACTGTATATAACTGCATTTTGCTCTTATAATTTCAGTGAACAAAATTCTTCTCGTTGCATAGTTAAAATATTGGTAGCATGAAGCATCATGTTTACCACTTATGGATCGTTTGATGACTTCGAACTTTCCTTAATGACTAAGCGCAGCGGCATAGCAGGTCAGGTATTCATTAAGTCATCATGTATTATTTAAATCTTTATAACTTTTCATGTCAACAGAAGAACTATTGTTTATGAAATAAAACTAACAATTTACATCTGTGGGATCTTGTTATCATCTTATCTTATTTTTTTTAATTTTGTTTATGTACAAACTACGTTTTAAACACCAATGCATGCTTTGAGTGTCATACGTGTTTGTGTCAAAGATTTAAACACAAACTCTCAAAATAACGACACGCAATCAAGATCGGTGAATCATGCTTTACTGCATCACCTTTTCCCTTACAAACAAATATGTTTAAATAGAGGTGTAAATATATATTTTTAAAAGTTGACAGTGAAAAGAGTTTTATGAAACTGATGAATGTTTTGCCAATAGATTAAAGTAAGTCCTCCAAAATTCACACGGAGCATTGCTTCATTTCAAAATTGAGCTCCTTTGTTATCGTTGTTTGATTTGCAACCACATTTCGGTATCTTCCTCTACTTTTGTTTTGCTTTCAAAACCGACTTGAAGGAGTGTTTGCGGTCCTCAGCTATTACACTTCTCCAACTTTTTATCTTCTTCACACCACTGTGCTGCAGGCTTGCAAGATGGCATGCTTGATAGTCTTGAATGTTTAACATGTAAAGTACTGTAATCTGATCAAAATACTACTACACAACTATCAAAAAATCTGATCTCTATCTACGTACACAGATGTCTAAGAGGGGGAAACTGGAAACAGAAAGATGCCTCCACTTACAAATACAGACCATGTCAAGGTAATAAAAAATATAGATATTTATGGACCCTTCGGGGGGCCGGAGGCAAATAACGTTATTTGAGAATGTTTTCATACTCCGTCCTCTCAGTTTTAACTGGGTTCACTTTAACTGGTCACTCTTAGTGTTGTAAGGACTGTACATGGAAATATTTACATTCGTGTTCCAGAATTCCGTCTACATTTGAAACGTCAAAGACAGAATGTTAGTGAGGACGTCTACTTTGTTAGTAAAGCTTCACTTTTTCTTTCTAAGATAATGAATCTACTTGAATAACAAGAGAGGTGCGAAGGAAACTATTTAGGCGTTATCAAAGCCGACAAAATGACACACCAATGATATGCTTTTTTTCTTTAAGACCATAGATTTTAAGTTAACGCTGTTTGAAAAGCAAGCAAAGACTAGTATTTGAAAAATATAAATTTCTAAATCACAATTATGTAGATTTATATCTAATAGAAGAAGGAGGAGTACGTGCAAGGCAAAGGAATGAAGAGGTCGGAAAGTCGGGTTGATGACATCAGGCAATGGAGACGTACTATGGGGAATGCCAGAAAAACTCCAGTTATGAGAAACACCCCAAGTCCCCCCTGAGGGCTAATGACGAACTGAGCTGAACTGAACCGAATGTTTAATCGTTGCAAGAAGTGATTTTTAATATTTTTAAGCAGTCAACATTCACACTTTGTATCCTGCTTACTTTTCAAAGCCATGCTGACGAGTGCAGTTCTTTATTTAGTAAAAATAATTAGGAGAAATTTTCAATGATTAAGCAAAAGGAATATTGAAAAAAGAGAAGAAAAATAAAAGGAGGGTCATCAAAGTAAGCCTATACTTGAGTAGGACCTAGAGTGACCAAAAACTCATATTTATTGCAAAGACAGTCTTGGCAAAGGTAAACGTGATTTAGATGCAAATATTATTTAAGATATATATTCTGACAGACTGACTTTACTGCTTATTATAAAAGCACTGACATTTTTAAGAAAGCTAGCTCTCAATTTTACACTTATATTATTCAAAAACTTTCTAACTTTCTAACATTGATCTGTTCACTAGGAGAAAAACATACAAATGGGAAAAGAAAAATGACAATCTTTGTAATTTGTTATTTCTTGGACGATTTCAAGAATCAAGAAAAATCCACTTAGACTCTAACATTTAGTTACGAGGTGACGCTTAGATATAATTTTAAAAGAAATATTTAATACAGTGGCAAAAATTAAGCATTTTTGGGGAGGCAAAGACACTTAATGAAACGACAAAACATTTTGCGTCTATTTTCTAGGTCCTGTCTAGATGTCCATCCTTTCACACAGATGTTATAATTTTATAAAATATTTGCAAGCTCTCCGTCACAAATTGTTTTTTGTTTGCAATTGTGTATTGTCAAGAAATATTTTCATTTTGAACTGATTTTTTCCAAAACATAAGGAAATTGATCAGAGTGTAAGGATCTTATAAAATGAAATATCCTTATACTCTGTCTAGTACGGATCTCAGACACCCAACTATCTCCCTCGCTGCTCTTTAAAATTTGTTTAGTTGTGTGATATTTAACTATCTCCTATTCTCGTTTTTTTAAAGTAACTGAAAGTTGAATATCTTCTCAGCATCTACATTTGAGAGGACATAAAAAAAGGTCTGATCTTAAAACATAACTGTAAATATCGATTGTCTTTAAAAACTTACACAAAAAAGTCCTTCTTTCTATGTTTAAATGAGCCCGAATAAATCGATTGCCCTTTGAAAGTCTAAGGAGCATTGTCGTTCGATTAACAGGACTGCCAGATCAGCCATCCTTCATTGTTGATTTTAAGTTATTCTTAAGTGTCTTCAATTTCGAGAAGGATCTCTCTGCCTCGGCAGTTGATACTGGGATTGTTAAAAACAAGTGATACCAATCATATAGATCCGGAAAAGCTTTATAAACTTTGGATGCATAAAGATATTGGAAAATATCTTTTGGGATTTTACACTTTCTTTTCATTGTCTGCATATTACAATATTAATGTTACATATTCGGGTATATTACAGATACTCAACACATTCAACTTTCTGACATTTTCTTGTTTTGGGGGACATCATAAATGCACAGTTTCAAATAGCATGGCCGCTGAATTTGACTGTTGGCTCCATCCTGCTGAGAGATTGCTACTGTGTTGGTGCTGTAAAAAACAATAGAATGAATTAGTTTTTGTTGTGACAATCATTTCAACAGCTTCTGACTGATTAGTCCGATGCCTTGTTCTCACTGTCTGGGTTAGATTGGTTTACCAGACCCACAAATGTGTGACTGATAATGGCTGTCTGGCTCAGTGCCAGTTCATAACTCACTGGAATTTTCTATCATGAAATGAATGTGTCAATAAAACTATTTTTAGGGAAAGAACTTTCTAGGAGTTATTATAAATAGATATGACATCATAATCCAGAATGTTCTACAAGCCACATTGCAAAATATAAAAAGTCCTGATTTCAGTAGGAAAATCAGTCTTTAAGTAGTTAACTGCTTTGTAAATAAGGTAGAGTGTTGAGAAGATATTATCAAAAGGATTTTCACTCATTACTTTGCAATTCCTGATTGCTGACCTCGAGTCCAAAGATACAACACTTTTGATTGACATACTCCACGGCAAACACTGCTAATGCCATCTGGTTTCCAAGAAGGACCCTCAAACTCATCAAATTAGAGACTAAGCGTCCTGACAGTAAACCCAAATCATTGCTGGAAACCCAAAACCGTTCATTCATAACGCCTGCATTTTCTGTTTTTAGTTCACAGATTAAATGCATTGCTAGTCCAGTAAGAGCCTTGGATAAAAGTAGCACTTTTAACCATTTCAAAATTAATCTGCGTTACTTGACATCCAACCCTTTATATGATACTTACACATCAACTATTAACAATGATAAATGCGTTTCTGAAAACTTATTACTCATGAATTTTAGACTTGAATATTCTCATACAAAACGTTTATTGTTCGTCAAACAAAATAGATGAGTTAGTTTGAGACTTATCACTCTGTATTGCTAATGCGAGGAATAAAATTAATCATGGTTCCTTATACCAAACGAAACAAAGCTTAGGGCTATTTTGTTTCAACCGAGCCATTACATCGTTATTTTGTATTGAATGTTTATTGGTATATAAGGCGCGCATCGCTTTATACCTTTGTCTCGACGTAAAATTGAGGCATACTTCCTATTGGTAGTGAAGTGTACAGTGTTGGTAAAAATATAAAAGTTTGCTTTGTCTACTTACACCAAATCTACACAATGGTATAGCGGGATTTTTAGGAAGGTATAAAGGTAGTGTCATCTTTGAAGGTTTGTTCGGAGTATTGTTTCATGTCTTGTCAGCAACTTCACGCGATTGACTTAAACGCAAGGATGTTATGATTTTGCCGTTGTCTGAGGATTTGTTTGTTTGTTTTTCTGTTCATTTTTCTCTCTGTCAGCAAAATAACTGAAAACGTTTTGAAGGTATCTTGCTGACATTTTTACTTGATGTAAGTATTCTGACTGGCTTAAACTTATTCTTCTTTGATCCTGATCAAATCCTAGTTTCGGGATTATTTGGAAATTTTTGTTAACGAAATTTATGAAAATCCACAACTAGTGAGGAAATTTTGGTGAAGAAAACTCAGTTACCACGACGTAGTACAGCTCATTTGAATATTAAGAAAACTCAGGTACCATAACGCCTCTTAGTACAGCTCATTTGAATATTAGGAAAACTAGAAATCCCATCTGATTGCGGTTTGCGTTCTACGAGTATCGCTGCTTACCCGTATAGTGTTTTGTAGTATTCCACTGACTTGGTATATACCCGTAACAACTGTTAAACTTGGATGTAAATGGATTACCTTAAATGTGTTATCTGAGGTAGATATGCAAAATTTTTAATTACAGAAGAACAATTACTATATTGCGGTGGTTTTCTCCAGATTTCTTACATGAGGTCTTTATTTCAAGGTATATTTTACAGCGCAGGAAAGGAAAGGAGTAACGGCAAACAAAAATGTGCTTTGTAACCAAAATGATTCTAATTTGATAATGATCCGGATCAAATCCTTGTTTCGGGATCATTTTGAAATCGTTTGGTATCTTCTTAAAACCACAACTAGTGAGGATATCCTCGTAGGGATAATCAAGTTACCATGGAGTCCTTTAACACAGCAGGCAGCATCATACAGTCGTTGCAGTCCGCCAGCACTATTGGGCAACATATCGAGTCATGGTGTTAGGACGTAATTAGTTGCTATATGGTTGTTGTTACCGGCACAAAAGGGTATTGTTTACGTTACCATTTGTTTGCTTGTCTCTCTGTTAGCATCTTCATTCAAAATGTTACCCCCATTAGATTCTCACAAACTGTTTATCACAGGTATGTTTTGGTGCAAGAAACAACCCATTGAAATTTTGAAGTGATGTAAATGGTCGTCTGGATTACGAATGATTATTCTACATTTTATAATGATATCTTCATAAATCTAAAGCTAGTAAGGAAATCCTTGTAGGGATAATCACGTTACCATGGCAATCATTAGTACAGCTCATTTGTTTATTAGGAATACCAGAAATTTTACCTGACCTCATTGATCGTCAATTCGTGCTTTGTGCTCTCTTACGTTTCTCTTATATATTTATTCCTTTCAATGGCGATTTTCATTGACAAAAAGCAACAGTGGGTTTCTTTCAATGTTGCTTGTTAATTTTCCTATTGGCTACAGCAGTTTTATTCTGTGAAATCAACGTACGTTTTGGATCAAAATTACACCTAAAATATTACATGCGAGAACGTGAGAAATCTAGCCAGCTACGACTTTTGTATATTCAACTCTAATTAAAAGGTCTTTGTGACATCTCAGTTAGTCTTCTCAGTAAGGCTTTGTTCCAAAGACTGCGGTCTAAATTAAACATTTTCCACGAACATTATGAGCAAAAAAAACCTGGCTAGAGACAGACAGCCAAGAAGACGGCTGATGATTTGGGTTGAATGATAAAACGTCTTTTGAAAATTTCTATTCGGATTTTTACGTAAAGTGGATACGTGTGGGAGCTTGTGGGACCATTGTTCAAGAGCTTAGAATGTTTATATGTTAGGAATGTGTATATGTTATGAATGTGTATATGTTATGAATGTGTATATGTTATGAATGTGTATATGTTATGAATATCCATAAAAGAGGATGTATGGCAATCGTGAGTGAGAAATCCACACTGAAAAAAATCACCTGATGCCTTCAGGAAGAAGATCCAGTCCAAAAGCCTTCTTTGCAGCTTTGTCAGTGCTGTTAAGGGCACCTCCGAGACCTCTGAATGTGAGGCTTTTTCTTAACCTTAAATAAAAAATAGAGACCAGTCTGGATCCCCGGTCTAATTTCAGGGTGGTTAGACAAAAATAAATCAGTTAGAACTAAAAAGGAAACGAATCTCTCTTACCGGAAGAACTGGTGATGTTGTCCAGCCATGTCATTGCTATTTGGTAACAGTACCATTTAAACGTAGTTTCATAGTGAGAACGTGAAGCAAGGACGGCATAAAAACAAGATAACAAGTACGACAAGGTCGTCTCTGTGGATAAGTAAGGGCAATGCTTTCTTGATAACAAAACAATGGTGTTTTCCTGATCCTCGTTCCTCAAAAGAGGCCAGTTCCATCTTTTTGATAAGCATGATTTACTCAATTTCAACTGAATGATGGGAGTCGTACAATAAACAAGTAAATTAATTTATTGTACGATTCGCATCGTTCATTGATATTCCCACGTAGCAAACCGCTCCTTTAACCTGAGTAAAGATAACATAAGGTAAGGTTACTAAAAGCTATTGTTACTCAATAAAGATGCAAATAGTAATCTTAAATTGCAAAGGCTTAATGAAATTAGGACTATCATATTGAAGGAAGAAACTAAATATAGACTTCCATGAGTAACATAGCATCCTCGTGTCTCAAGGAGGTATCATTTTTTGACAAAGTAATTCAGACACTATGAATACGCCTTCTTTTAAGCTATAATCTGCTTAAATCGAACATTTCATTGCAATTGCAAAAAACTAAAGTAAACATGAGAGTCGACAAGCATTGCGCATGTGCAAGCAGGCATCGAAATTGATACGTTCATTACTCTGACTAAACACAAAAACGTATTGGGAAACAAAAAGAATAATAAATTATAGAAGATACAGAAATTTACAGATTAGGTACAAAGTTCATCCAGATTTTGGATCAAGAAAAAGTTGTTACAGTTGTAAGAAAGGGATAACAGTGTCATAACTCCTAGGATTTAATATTTTTATTCTACAGCAATATTTGTTAATGTACTCTTGTTCTTGCTTTCAGCAATTTCAATGCTTTAGACCCTTTGATGCAAACAGCTAAAAATTCATTCAAGATCCATGAAAATCTTTGGTCAAAGTAAATTCGTATTTTCACTGGAAGTGTGATGGCATTTTTTTTCAATTGTTTTGAGGTGAATTCTTTTGTTATCAACCACAAATTTTCCTCCTTAGTACAGAACCATTTTATGTGAGCCTCGATACAAGAAATTCATCATATCGCATCCGACCATAATCATCTTTTTAAGATAGAATAGATCAGATAGATGGTTAATACCATCGATGAGTAAGAAGTAACTTTGCACTTTGAAAGTGGCATCACTTGTGTGCAAGTGAAAAAATTGGAAAAGGTAAAATACTGTGGAACCCAGGATATGACTACGGAAATAGAGGTAACTTACTTCAGCATTTTTAATGATTGGACAGGTGCAAAACGTATATAAAGAAATTCAGTATAGAAAGATGCCGACATTTGAACCAATCTGGAAGCCAAGGAGATCAGACTGATGTCTCCATGCAGATAAAATTCATTTCCTTGTTATCTGTCTCTCAATTTAAGAGCGCTTCCCAGCAAAAAAGAGGAAAGCGTTTTGGAGCCAGCAAAATATTATCACATTTCAAAAGACAACTAATTAAGATAAAACTCTATAACTGAATCTGTGGCTTGGCTAGGGTAAGCAAAACTGGGAGAACAAGTATTTGAGGGGCATGGGGTCTCCGCCCTAATAAAACGTTTGGAGCTATGCCCTTTGCTCTGACATAGAATGCATTTCCAGATATCATGATTGTCATGAGCAGAAAGGAACTTTGATAATTTCGTGACAGTTATTCTATGAAACACAGCGTTGAGGGAATCCTGATGTCCATCGTTCGCCAAAAGTGTGAGGGGAATAATTGCCTCCACATAGCACCCTTTGGCCACGTCACTGCACCGGAGAATTCCAAAACACTAATTTCATGGCATTAATAACTGAGAAATGGTTTTTCAGCCAATATTACCAGCTTTAAGTAAATAATTGACAAACGGGAGAAAATTAATCAGAACAGCTAGAGCTCGATGAACTAACAAAGTTTAGTCGATTACAAAAAGTATTATCAGGTTTGATGCTAATTTAACGCTTACTCATCAATGCCTGGGGAATAACAAAGTTACTACCCGCACACGAGGTTGATATGCTCGCCAGTAGCATTGAGGTGGCATAATAAAGTGAAAAAGTTTACTGTTACTTACTAACATAAAATGACTTCCAGCTATGAACTATATTCCAACAATATTATAATTAAAATCATAATATGCTTTGAATCCCGAGGTTAACCTGACTATTTTCAACTATTTTATATTGATGTAATGGATATATTTGTATCATTATTTATATTAATATATTTAGTTAATTATTTATAAACATAAAATTAATGGAAAAGTTAAAAACATTTTTACATGATTGATCGTTCAAGTCTTTGTGGTGAACAATACCTGATAAAAGAAACAGAAAGACTCAAAAACTATGCGATAATTGTATTCTGTTTTTAATGATCTAACTCAAACTCGGAATATAGTTTCCTTTGAGTTGAACTGGGCCTCCCTTCAATTCTGCTAGTCTCATTTCTGTGTTGAGGGCCCAAGTACTATTTTGATTACTTTAGACTTGTTTTCTCTGTGATTAAACATTGTTAAAACTTGCACTTTGATATTTATCTTTCATCTTGTCAATTTTATAAGTACATATGGATTTCCTCGTGAAGATGTTTAAATTTTAACCAAAACGTCGACTTAATACATAAATTAGAACATAAACTTAATTATTTATTTGACTCAAACTCTTTGTTATTCATAGTAATAAACAGTATGAACAACACTGATTGAAAACGAGAATGTTTCTCAAAAAATATATCAAGGTATGATGACACATAATGTCATCTGTTGAACTATTTCCAAGTACAGAGATTGATTTTAGCTGTTCTTCCGCTTAAAGAGAGCATAACGTGTTCAGGCTTCACTAGAACGCAGATCCACTAATACATAATATTGACAAGTGGTTACAATATTCTCACATTTTAAGTGCTCTCTAACAGTGCAAATAATAAACGATGCAAATAATAAACTGTTATACCGTTACTATCTTCAAAATCGACGTCTTAATTATCATGAGAATTTTAAGGCAAACTAGTTCAGTATATCCCTAGTTAAGCTTATTAAGTAAAAATGTAGGTTACAAAGCTTTAGTCACTTTGTTGCACGTAGTGACAAAATACGTCCTGATGCTTTTAAACATTTCCATTAACCTCATTCAAGAAATTTTAGAATTTAAGCATAATCGTGCTGAATAATTCATTTGCACACGCTGAGCACAGTCTAGGAAAGAGGTTAGAGCCAAGATTATTATTTTACTAGCTTGTTAATAACAAGTTTTATTGATACCCTTGGGTCAACATTAAACTTTCACCACAGGATGAGAAAAATATACAGAATGTAATATTTTCCTCAGAATTAATGTCCTGAGGGGTTAAGCTAACTCATATGACATTAGATTAAGTTCCTTGCAGGATTTTTCGTAATGTGATTAGAATCACCGTTAAGGTTAATTAGGAAAGTGGCTCTAGGTACTAAATATATAGTTAAGAACTTTAGTTGGGCTGGATTTTTGGATTTTTCAGCAGCATACAAAAACCATCTCACAGGGTCACACAGTGTAACGGAGACGTTCAAAGAAAAACTATTGATGCAAATACTAAACTGCTTATCTTATACCGCTCTTAAGCGTGGGCTTTTCACGGACCACACCTATACATTTGAATCGACCCATATCCATTAGCATAAACGTGAGGCGACGTAAACTAAGAGATTATCACTAACCCACAACGACATGGTAATTTACTTCAGATATACCATATACAGCAAAACTTGCTTTCAATGGCATTTATACACAAATTACAAGCCTATTATTCCATAAAAACGCCTTGAAAATGTGTGACATTGCACTAAAAAACATACTTAAACATTTTCCGTCTGGAGTATGAATCATCAGCAAGGAAAGAATAGATACATGGGAATCTTTTTTGAGAAACATGGATCAAAACTAGCCAATCATAAACAAGAAAGAAATTTAGCACAATGTCGTAAAAATTTTAAAGACGATTTTTGTACTTCAAAAAGTTTCAAGTATTACATATAACGGGATTTTGCAACTTAGCAACCCACTTGTGTCAAATTTTAATCTCTGCTATTGTCTTTTGGTTATATTCTTATCCTTTTTATCTCAATTAGTTTGGTTCCAGATCACTGTACACGTAGATTGCCCATGTTCTTGCGTCCCTCACTCGACGCTGACCTTGTAGATCAAAAATTGACGATTGGTTCGTTTTTCTCTCCAAAAAAGAGATTAAGTTATGAATATTGATGTTTTGGTTGTTATTTTCTTTCCTCACTGCACTACGTTATTGTAAATTTATTTACTTGCAAATTAGAACATTGACGTAATGTAGACAAGTTCCTGTCTTATACATTCTCAACTGAATATGAAAACTATAGTAATATTTATAATTGATAATAACAAAACCATAGTAATATTTATCAATTGATAATCAGTATCTCACAAAACTGCTGAAAAACTAAAACTTTTCAAGGATTCTGCTCTTTGCGCCTTTTATTAGACTTTGATTCTATCAATTGTGATACAGTCAACAACTTGTTTGGAAAAACTCTTAAATCTATGCAATGTGTAAAACATGTTTCCTTCATGCAGTTTGCATTTCAGAAGGTATACAACTATCGTAGAATAATCAAAACATGCGTAAAATGCAGAGTAACATTCTAATGCATGCGGCATCGAAATCCGTTTATGAAGCAATGCCCTGATTGTGCACACTAAGGTAATATGACTAGATTCTTACTTTAAGTCAAAACTGTCAAAATAATTTACTGTTTGTTCATCTAACATCTGAAGATGGGGCTCCTGTCTCCAGC
>JANTCA010001655.1:0-11857 GCA_024741275.1 Chironex yamaguchii | reverse complement strand
AAGGATTCCATCAAGGTTTGATGAAGGTTTGATGAGAATGCATGGAATGCCATTTTTCACACTTTCAAAGATCATTAGTGCATTGAAATGTTCATGGTCATTGACAGGCTCATAAGAGAGTACAGAGATATCGAGAAAGCATTAAGTGGGTCCTTTGGTCATCTAAGATGCCTCCATCCACAACTGCTTCATAAAGCTACAAGAGATGACTTCATTCTCTTACGTCAAATGTTTCCTGATGATCTCAAACATGTTGACCTTCTGCTTCTTGACATCAGATATATGAAAAATGATATTATGCAGACAAACCCAAAGACAATCTGCGATGGATCAAAAGTGTTGGCTGTCAAGAGATGCCTGTATCCCCATCTTGCAAAAGCTTACCAACTTGCCCTTACTGCACCAGTATCCATAGCAAGTAATGAGCGTCCACTTTCAAGATTTAAGCTGCTAAAGGCGTATTTGAGGTCAAAAATGTCTGATTATCGGCTGGACAGCCTGATGGTAATTGCTTGCGAAATGACGTAACAGGCAGAATAGACGTTGAAAAGCTTACCGATTAACGGTCAAAACGTAAAGTTTGATAATTTGTTTTGAATTTACAATTAAAGCTTAGCAAAAGTTGATTCAGTTTTTATATAAATGAATACTGTGTAACTTTACGGTTACAGTTGGAAATTTATGTTACAGAAAGCAAAGATTTAAGGCATTATAGTTATAAAGTGAAATTGACGAAAGAGCATTTCTGTTATTTTCAAGGCACTTGAAGGGCGTAGAACCAACATCCGGTCATTGTCTAACACCCTTCCCTCAATCCTTGCCTCTAAAATCCGCCCCTGTTTACTGCACAAGTGGGACTGGAGGTTGTTTATATATTGTTGGTATAGGAGGGTGCAGTGACACTCTTTCTTCCAGTTTCAAGTATGGCAAGGTACGAACTACATAGAGAGAATATGCAAACAAGAGTAATTAATGTCAGTTATTTTATTAACACAAATATTTGTGTCTTCCAGTGAGATTTTGGTGGAGGTAATTATGAAAAGTGATGTGAAATTCACCGCCAATAATGAAGAGAAAGAATCTGTTGGTCCAGGAAAGAATGAAGATTAAACGAGGGATTTCACAGAAAGTTGTAGTTTACGTTTATTTCAAAATTGCATTGTTGCTATTTTTAATTTTCATAAAGTATTTTTAGGTATCTATTTGATTTTCCCTAGTTTGAATGTAATGCGTTCTGGTGGAGTGATTAATAATCAAAAGAAAGTAAATGATCATGTATTGTTTATTGCTTTGAAAAGGATTGTTTCATATGAAGACATTACGTATGAATTTTACCTCAGCTTGAGCGTAGAAAATCTTCGTCCACATCCCATAGCTTCTTGTGCTCAGTTGGAATGCTACTGTTGTTTTCAAGGTTGTTTCTATGACACTTTAGATAGCTTACCTTTGACGATGTATCTTTGATTTCTAGGAAACAAACTTCATCCTTTATTGTTGTCACTTTGTGATAGATGCTTTCTGTAAAAATAAAAGTCTTTGCTTAATTTTACTACTATATCAATTTTAGTTATCAAGAGCTATCCTACACAAAGAAACAATGATCAAACTCTAAGCCATTTAAATAATACAATTACTAACAAAACCGATCTCTTTCCTCTATTTTCTATATTTGCTAAATTGAATACAATGACTATCTTGGCTGATGCTACTGAGATTGGCTTTTTAAACTTTCAATTTATTATCTGTTATAATCAGTTATCCCAAATGCAAACAAATACACTCACAAGTTGTATATTCGATGTATATCTGACATCATTCAGACTTATTTCACAATCATTATCAAGTTAAAAGTTCAGGATTACTCCATCCCTTGTCACGTCTGCAGAATGTATAGTACGAGTACCTTACAATTCATCCAATAATTTTACTTATTGTTAATTACTTAACATTTTCAGATTGTAACCTTTCCAACATCAAAATGAACGATTTGTTTTCGCTACACATGTCTCCATGGCTATTAGATTGATAATATAATCTTGGTAGTTGCTTTTCACATCTTGACATAACTTTGAATATTCCCTCGATTTGCGATAAATTTTTTTTCTAAATTTGTTTCAAAGCCAACTATTACTATCCTTCTATTTCTGGATGCCTTTAATAACTACTCTCTTGCTTTTACAATGTATTATGATGCATTTATATTTTTTTGGTCTGGTATCATTAAATACCAACTCTAGGTCACACCCAACAGCACCTTGTAACTTTTCCCCATTATAACTTTGCAATTGTGTAAAGTTTAAGGATGTATCAATCACATTTAATTCTAATTTAACAGTCGTCGTGACATCAAGGTTTTATCCTCGTCCCATTTTGTGATTTAGTTACTCATTCATGAAAGTATTTTAATAGCTAATCAAAGCCTATACTTAACAACAACCAAAACACTACACCTTAATCCTCTTTTTGTTTCTTTTGCCATACCCCTTTTGGGTATTTAGCACTTATCACCATGCTAATTACTAGTTAATGTTTTTTACACCTTTTTAATTGTTTGTGATGCATTATACTAAAATACTGCATAAACGTCTGTAATGACGTCTTGTCTAATAATTTCTCTGAAGATGTCAACGGTTTTTTGACGTGTTATGTCTCTTTCTTTGGAGATTATCAGCCTGGTTCTAATGTATTAGTAGAATCTTAATATATTTTTCCTGAGCACGACCATGTCAAGAGTTCCACAAGCAGGAATCTAAAGTCATCGTATGAAATAGCAATGACATTTAGAATTGGGATACTTTCATCCTTAAATCAAGACAAAGCTATATTACAGCATCATTATCCTATTGAGTCTTCAATGTCACATCTGGAATCATTCTAATACTTTTTGCCAAGAAGGTAATGTTTTTGCAAGCATTCATTTGTTTGTCTGTTGACTGTTTGTTTTAAACATATCTCAAAAAGTTATAAAAAGAATATGATTAAATTTTAAGGAATAGCCACAATGAGCTTCATTGTAATTGGTTTTGACGAAACCTTAGAATAATAACAATTTGTTAATTATAGTCATGTTATAAGCCTGTGAATGTTATAAGCCTACTTGTTTATTAGTAGACAGGAGTTTTATATCCATAAAAGCAAACCCATTCATGTCATTTAAAACAGGTAAAAGATTTGTAAACATCCATGTCAAATGTAAGTAATCTAATTTTTACGTATAACCCCTTCGACTCACTAGATAAAAAAACTCTTTGTTTAGGCTTAAATTTTGTTTAGGTTAAGAGTGGCACGTGATTTGTAATAATGATGCCCAAAGACTATTACAAAAGTTAAACACAGAAAATGCCTCTGACATAAAGAGGTATTATAAGCTAGTTAGATAGAGGATATAACAAAATGAAAAATCGGTTGAAAAATGAATATCATGAATTAAGTGAAGAATAGATGAAACTTAAGAAGATTCCATAATTCTTTTTACTGGACATACTTACTAGTGACTAATGTACTGCAAAAGGATACGATTAAATTAATCTACATACCTAAGTCTGGTGCGTATTCTCCGATGAATCTTCTTGTGAGAAAACGCACAGTAAATGCTACAAAAAGCGTAAAATGTCATTGAAATTTCTTAAAAAAAGTGTTAACAGTAATCTGTGTGGTTATTGTTTAGTTTTTATAAAAACTTCACTTGTTTTTTCAAGCCCAAGGGCCATGTTTGCTCAAGAGTTTTGTTCTTGGATGTTTCACGTCAGGAAATTGTTCAATCCAATTTTTCGTTTGTGAATTCAACAAAAACCTAGGAAAATATGTAATCTCGTGTAGACTTCAATCCTGTTAACATGACCTAAGTCCAACGTAGTAATAAAAGTATGCTTTTTTGTCAAAAACGACTTTCACATTTTCAGTTCTGGTAAATTAAGTTTAAAGCAAATTTATTTGGTTCTTTTATAAAAATTCAAGGTATATGAAAAATTTGAGCCATTAATTTACCATATATTATTGCGTAGAAGCAGCATAATGTCCACTTAAATATGGAGGACGAGAGAGAAACTATGATAACCTGTCAATCATAACTAATCTGAACATCATCTGAAACAGGAACTTTATTGGTCTCAAGGGCAAGAATATCTTGTGGCCTTTGGGTGTAACTATTCCTCTAAATGCTCCAAGCTAGCCTCTGCTGACAAACAAAGAGAACCCAGGTCTTCATAAACAAGTGCAATTCTTGGATCCTGCCTCGAGGTCATGTGCAAAGAACAACAAATGCGTATGTGAAAAAGTACATGTTCGCCAGCATGTACTGGTGAAAGCAAAATATGAGGGAAACAATCTTTATCCAATAAAAACATGTGTCATGCCAGAACATTTTAGCAAAAGCGCTACAATTTACAGTGGAGATCATCCTCACAGAGGCAGGCAGAAGATGTTCTTCATTGACAACATCAAAGAATGCACTGGTCCAATACTAACAAACGTTATCCCACATGATGTAGACGGAGGGATAGAGAACCATGGCGCAGCACAAGTAAGCAAAAAATTCTCTGGCAACAGTTTCTTTACCACCTGGTGGAACATATTTTTACGTTCTTTAACTTATTTAAGTTATTTTTACCTTCAAGATATCCCTTAACATGATATTATCCACTAGCTAACCGATTTTGAGGATCAGATTGCAGTGCTTAAAAGACCAGATAATATCCTTTGTATTTCATTGGCAGCAATAGACAAAATGTCTGAGTCAGAGTATAATTTCATTTAATTAATATATATCTGGTAATCGCACCTGATTTTCCGACACCGTCTTTACCCAAAACAAGCAAACGAATTGTGTGACTGACGGATCCATTCGAATTTGAAGGCGAAGAGGTCCTATGGCCAAGACTCATCGAGGAAGACCTTTTGACGCCATGAGAATTGTTGCGTCCTCTGTAAAAATAAAGAAGCTCTGCCTAAAGACATTGCTCACATAGGACATTTAATACACCTTTATGTTAAGCATTTTAACAGTTTTCAACACATCCGCTTTATTATAAATGTTGACTTAAGCGGATAAAGTCAAGTTTCAACGTGATATTGTTACGGCGTAAACTTTGACTTAGACTAGGCGGTCAATTGAGTGAAGGCAACAACCGCCAAGGAAAAGGCCCTTATCTACACAGTTATGGACCAACGCAGTCGAAGGAGTCGTTCATATCACATATTCTGAGCTCCAGGGAGTTTAAAACGTTTGTGAAAATTTCTAGTATGATGATATCAACACGACTTCCGAATGCATTGTGATGATACATAGTGCCATAGCAGAGGATACCGCAGCAAAAAGTCTCATTTTTGACTCATTGTTAGCTTTTTGGCCCATCATAAAATAGTTGTAATCATCTGCACAAAGCTACTTTCTCAGATTACGAATTGTATTTAAAAATTTCACCCCTACGTAATACGGATCGAGTTGTTCTACAACAACATCAACAACTCTAAAACAAGCTCTTGATTGTTCTTCAAATCGTAACAAGGCTGGAATCTGTCAAGGGAGTGAGAGTAACAGGCATATTAGCAGTGACAGTAGTGGTAAGCAAATTTGAGGGTTAATATTCTTGGGGAGTCGTAGGTCATCTAATACGCATGTTCAGGATATTTTTCTATACTGAGCAAGCTTTTTCGCTTCTCTTCTCTTTTCGTGTCTGTGTTTCTGGAATCGACAGAGTCACTTCTTGCACGGTGTTTATTCACAGGTTGTTCGGTTCACCAAAGAAAACGTTAATATTTTACATTGATTTTGACATTACTTAACAAATTTAGATGGGGTTCGCTCACTAGGATTGCAGCTGTTGCAAGCTTAGCAGAGCATTTCGAGGCAAGTCTCTGGGTAAATTTCTTCAGTTTGGTAAATTCATGAAGTAGGATATCTTTTACCACTTGTTGGCAACGAAAACCTTACATTTTACTAGTAAACAAATGAAATGTTTTTGCAAATATAGCAAGCACCTCCTGTTTAGAATGACCTTATCCAAAGTTAAAACCAATAACGTGTTTTACAGTTTAGACTTAGGATAAACTTATTTTTACTTAAGTTGCTCAATCCATCATATTTTAAAAAAGGCGCTGATACATTTGTTGAAACTGTTTTCTTTATTTAAAGATTTATTACTTAAAAAAAAAGAAGCATGAATTATGAAATGTTCTGTGCTTCATAAATACCTGTAATAAAGTGAACTTTAGTGCTCTTATCATCTTGTACTGCTCACTGAATAATTTTTCTATTCATGATAGCGGGTTCCCTTATTCCTTGTTGCGCATATGAAAGTACGACAATGGTCACTTACTGTCAATTTGCCAAAGGCCCTTCTCGCATCAAACACGACTGGTGTGAACAACCTGGAGTATCGATTGTCTCCTTCCTTACCCATCAATAAAAAGCTAATAATTACGTTTAAGATCTTTAAGTTCCATTACTATTTCAACTATTGTTCAGTACACCATCTTCATTCCATTTACTTGAATTTATTATTTAAGCATTAAAAACTAGCAAAAACAGCTTTGACTTCAACTTAAGATGACCAGAATGAATATATTTTTAATTCTTAAAATACTCCCTTTTACATCAGAGAAGTAGATATTAATTCATTAATAGCCTTTAATTACACAAAAAAAGATGCAATTGCATACATGCCTGTTAGTGTCTATGTTTCGTTGCGTGTGCTCCCGGTATCGAATTCCATCTCTAAGGTTTGTATTAACTAGTTCATTATAGCGACGTCTTCTACTACGTCTACAATAAATTATTGCTTTAAGGATCAAATACCTCGCTAGATTTAAAATTGACTGTTATTATGCTTTTGAATTTATGAGTAACGGCAATGAGAGACTTTTTAGGTAGTACGATATTCCCTAGGCTGCTTCTCTTATAAACTGAAACGAAGCAAAAATCTTAAAACTTAAAGGAGGTCAATTTTCAGCATAATTGTGCAGCATGTTACAGTTTTTTATGTTGAGTTGCTGTTTTAAGAGACGATGTTTTTGAGTAGGAAATATGGCACTTATGCTACTTACGTTGTTCCTAAATCCATTTAGTAACAATAATTTTCTCTTCTGTTCTCTTTGTTCTGTAACAAATATTGATAACCTAGGACGAAAAGAAAAATCCACAAAAGCGTTAAGCATTGCAAGAATTGTTGAATTCCTTTAAGAAATTACCATTCTTAAAGATGAATCAAAGTTTCAGCTTCATTATCGACAAGTTGCGCATACTGTTCTCTTTAGTTGTTTTGATATTACCATCTTTCCATGGCTACGAGGTTTTGGGTTTTGGCGGCCTGACATTATGACAAAATAAATTAAGGTATGAGTATAACCACCGGGGCGTCGAACCCGGGTCTCAGGTAAGCAAATCCGAGCCCTTGTATACATGCCGCTTTTACAGTGTATATGCCAGTAGGCAAACATCCCAAAACAGGGATAGATCCGGGTTCGACGCCTCGGTGGTCATCATCATACCGTAATTTCTTTTCTTTACACAAGACCACTCCGTGGATGCCAGAAATAAATGTTATGCTAATTGAACTTTGCTACAATAGGCACATCTGAAACTTTTAGTTTGAAAATTTTTATTATAAAATTTAAGATTTGCCATTTCAAAAATTGTTAAAAGTGAGAGCTTGCCTTTCGATAAGACATAACTCCTTGACTTATATTTGCCATGTGCCTTTCAAAGGGCAACTACTCATTTTGGCTTAAATCTTAGCTAAATATCAAGTTGTGTTTGCTCTCTAAAATTGTGTTAAGGTCTGCCTTTTCTTTGATATTTAGCATAGACTAGCTGCACGAAATAAAGGCATAAAATCGTACTGTTAATCCTTGAGTGTATGTATATTCCTAAGGCCTTTTCAGTGGCCTTAAACAGAGAGTGTTTCGGTTTGAGGATCTTATACGCTATCACTTCTAATCTTACGGCAGAAGGTGGTTTATAGGTCGACGAACTTAAGAGAAAAGGAAAAACTGCAAACAAGAAAAAAAATAATCGAATTCTAGCGACTATTTACTTCGAAATTGCCTTCTCTCTGCTATTCCTTTTTTCTAAACATTGACGACTTGAAAGCTCAATAGGTCTTACGTAGCTACATCTTTTCTGCTATAGCCATAAAAATACTTTGCTTCAAAAACGTGTATGCAACAGTTACACTCTCAATATTTGTAAAAATAAGACCTCTTAATGAGTGAGAAAAGTACACTACAAGAAATGAAGGACGCAATGACTAGTAGTACATCCATTGAAGTGGTAGACAATGATTGTTAAGACTGCTTCATCCCATCTGGTATACTATGCTCAAATGAATCTCGCTCAGTTTTCTGTTTGTAACTTAAAAAAGAGTTAAATTTACGCCTTAAAATTCTATGGTGTGAACAGAAAGAGGCAGAAGAAGCAATCCTACCTGTTCAAATCTAAATAAAGCTGAATACGAAGTACAACTGTCTTCGTAAGTTAAATTTTGCAAAAGTAGCAACTATTACGTTGAACGGTGATTGTTGGCGTCAAAACGGCTCTGTTCAAGTGTTGAAAATGCTTTATATGGTATAAATATATTGTAATAATAGCTCATTATTAGCTGGTTTAACTTACACACGGTACCAAAGTCTCAAATTTATTTTTTAAACAGAGGAGCGATATCTTGTCTAAAGGGAGCAAATGTAGTGACGAAATGTGAGATAACTTGCTTTCTTTCTTGTCATGACAAGTACCTAAATGACATAACAGTTCTGAACTGGCTAATGTCAAAATTCAAAATTTCGACGCTTTAGCTCAATACATCACTTTCGATATCATCCATTTCCTAAACGACATAGAGAAGCTAATGTGTAATGACCAATAACTTTAGACTAGGGCCCATTTTCTACAAACCTGTCATCTTCTCGTGTAAGTTGACTAGTTACTTGAGCTATTTTCTTCAGTTTTACAAGTGAATACTTTTTAATTTCTAATAATTGAATATATTAACAAGTTCCAACATCATTCAAGATCTTAAACATCGCTATTTTTCGGCCAAAAACTCACTATTCTTGTTAAACTGTGTTATCGATATCGGTTAAGATAAAATAATAACGTAACAGGGATCCTTTTTGGACAAATTGCCGCTATTTGTAGGCGGATAAATTCAACCCAACAACAGTTAGCTACTGTAATGTACACTTACCAAACTCTCCTCTGCAATATCTTGCCTTTTGTCTACTTGTCTTAATGTTTTGTTTGACAACCATTGAGTTTTAACATTTTGGTCGAACGGATGTTCACAGAATTATATTAACAATGTAACAACACCTTTTGGATTTAGAGATTAGATACTGTAACAATATGATTGATGTCTAATTTTATCCCTCTGCCACTTCATTCGTTTCTTATTTCATGCATGATTAGATATTTAAAATTTGCAGTTTATTTACAATCCAGGGATTGATTTAAATAATCCTCTTTACTGATGTCATATTAAAGTTCCTCCCTCTTTGAAGAAGCGAATACAACAAAAAGTAGCACATAAACTCACATTTAGTTGAAACTGAGCCGTTTTAATCTGTTTAGAGAAGATGAAAGTAAGCTACGATGATTTCTAAGCGCAGAAGGGTCCTGAAACAGTAACGAGGCCACTGACGATGCTATATGATAGTCAAGTAGCGATCTTAAGATGAGACGGTGTTAGGTGCTCCATGTTAATGAACCTTACTACAGAGACTGGAAACAAATACAGATGATAATAACCCTAAGCAAACAACACGTACTGGTGCTGATCATTGTGACTACAAGCTAATGGATCTACATTGGGTTGCAAAGTTAATATCATACAACTTTCCTGCTGTTTGCTACGGACTATTCAGTAAGAATCCGCTAAAATGACAACAATCCAATTCTAATATATATATAATCTCTTTAAAACACTCTAATTAGCATTATTACACTCCGTTGCACACCTCAAGGAACAACTAAATTTTAAGCAAATTTCTCTCATATTCATAGTGAAAAAGCGGAAACTATTTACAGAATAAAGAATTAACAAATAATCAAGTTCTACAATAATCTTGATTACGATCACTGTTAAGTAACCTGGTAAACCATTATCCACCCACGCTATTTCACATTTCTTTAACTGAAACGCTCTTACACGGACCTTAGAAAATGACACAAATGTGCTAAATGCTGCAATGCTTAGTACTACGCTACTGAAGCGCTGAAATGCCCAGAATAGCTGCTGAAGCGCACAGCAAAGGGGTGACTCACAGCTACCATAGTCTTAACATGCACCGTACATTTCTCCCTACTTAAATACACGAAGTTTTATTTTACGTTATTCTGTTAAACACGTAATTCCAGTAAATATTGCTCATGTAAATATTAACATTTTTATTGTTCTCTATTTGCGTTACTCGTTTAGTTTCAAATTATGAATATGGGAACAAACCATCAACGTGTTACGAAAAAATACTCCTTGTTGAATTTGATTCTGTATTAAGTGATTGGTTTAGAATAGGATTCTACAGGGAGAGAACTTATCATATTTAGGGGTTTTATTCCTTACGAGAATCCTCTATCTAAAAGTTTACACTATTGGGTAACTTTGTAACGATCTTTCCAAAAACATATCTTCTTAGAGCCAATTTCCACATTTCTTTGCTTGATATTCTTTTCTTTTCAACGAAATTCACTCTCCCTTAGTGTCATCGGTATCTTCCGTTTGCAAACGTCCAGGTGTCTACGGCATGAGAGGAGATATCTTCTATTAGTAAGGTTGTAAATTGGTAGCAGGTCATTGTCCTAATACTTTGAAGTAAGATGGAGGATCATTTGACAACCAGGGTATAGAGCAAGAAGCGCGACGTCTTGCCATGACTGACGTTATAAGAGAACACATCAAGATTTAGAGCACTAATTGCTTTCCTTGAGGACAACGATGTAACAGAAAAGAAAGAAGTAAATCTATGACCGTATGAATTCCTCTGGGAAATAAATTGTTCTTGCCATGATATGCTGATATGCCTCTCAATTTCAAGTTCATTACCAAATTTATGCCATAGTATCCCCAGTAGTATTTGAACCTTGATCAGACATGATATAAAAGGGTTGCCATTTATCTAAGTCCATTAAGTCAATCAGGCATTAACGAATTTTGGTGAAGTTCTATCTTTCAGCGGTACAGCCTGTACGTATTTAGAAAAAATTCACGGTGGATGGTGAACTAGTACATGTGATTATCATTGCAACAGAGACAGAAAGCACCGCCGTAGTGACCAAGACGTCCATTCTTGGACAAACAACGAGGATAAATAACAAGATGAAAAAATCATCTAAATAAAGTCAGTGCCTAATACCAAGTTCAAATGAGAAGAAAACTATGACAAACGGAAAGCAACCTGCTACCACTGTAGCAAACTTGACCACAAAGCCAATGGATGGCAATTCGCCCATTGAGCATGGAATTACTGTGGTATCATTAGTCACCTTGTATCCATTTAGGGCAAGAAAGTAGTTACTTCCGAAGGAGCTAGCAGATATGTCTAACGGATCTACATTATAAAAGACTTCTAGGGTAAGATGAACCAAGTACAGAAACCCTGAGTGTTCACTAGAATCGACCGTAGAACAAAGTAGATATTTTTATGAATAAAGTATGAATATGACAAGTAAGTTCATAAACGTAATTTTGTTTCAATAGGATCCTGTCAAATATCTTCTGGTTTGGTAGGAGGTCTTTGGCTTAAACAAAAAGTTAACAGAAAGTACTTCACGGGAAAAGGTTGAGAACCATGGAGTTCTAGATTGACTTATGGCTTAAGCGAACCGTGGGAAGCCCTCACTTACAAATCCCTTTTGATAGTCAAC
>JANTCA010001654.1:0-11857 GCA_024741275.1 Chironex yamaguchii | reverse complement strand
AGATAGATAGATAGATAGATAGATAGATAGATAGATAGATAGATAGATAGATAGATAGATAGATAGATAGATATATGACGACATACTTGAGTTACTCCTGCACCGTGATTGCTCTCAGGCAATTCAGAAAAATATTCTCAGGTCATTACTATATGCACGTGATAGTGATCAATATCATTAATAAGACATAGAAATGGAAACACAGTCTATAGGAGAGATCTCACATAATACTATTTCGTACTCCGGAGATGGCAGTGATCTCCCCTTGACTTAGAAATTGGTATTGCCATTTTCAATGAAGCTCTAATTTTCAATTTGGCTTTCGTTAAGAGATATGTACGCCTAATTAAGTTGACGAATGATAGCGTTTGTGAGTCTCCTCTTAGTCAGAACTTTAAGACCTTTTTTCTGTTCATAAAACGAATGCTGTTGTTAGCAGTCCATGACCATGCAATATAAGACTCGACTAGGTTGACGCTTTGTATACTCTTACTCTACTATACTGCACTGTATCATATCATACCACATCATATTCCACCGTACTGTAATAGACTATACTATACTATACTGTTTTTTTACTGCGCTGTATTATGTTATACTATATTATACTATACAATACCATACTTTACGATGCTATTCGATGCTATTCTCTACTATTCTATGCTATACTGTACTATACCATATTATACTATACTATACCGTACTTTACGATGCTATTCTATGCTATTCTATGCTATACTGTACTATACTGTACTATACTATACTATACTATACTATACTATACTATACTATACTATACTATATAAACTATACTTTACTTGAATATACTTAAGTATTCTTACAGTATATCATATCATACCGTATTGTGTTACGTTATAGAGGAGTATTTATTGTTAATTCCGATTTACGTTTAGTGACTTTTATTCTCTCTTTTTTTCAGTACACATTTTTTAACCCAAAATTATTTAAAGTATAGTGGATGGACTCTCCACGATAAAGTACGTTTTTCGTTATGAAATGTTGTTTGTATCAGTGAAAATATGCGATGTTGCTGCTTATGACGTGTAACTTGAAATATCGACATTCAAATTATGTTTGTTGCAGAGATGCACAAAGGGTCATTTTATGTATCGTTCTTAAATTGTCCTCAGTTCATTTTAACCTAACAACTAGTCTGATTTGGTAATGATGAAACCACCTGTTGTCATGTGAATATCCAATTTTACTTTGGAAGTTGGAGGCCATTTCTGTCAGTAGATTGTTTCCTAATTACGTTGTAATTTATTTGTAGTGGGTTTGCTTCTTTTCATTTCCTTTTCGGGACAATATTACTTTTTATCGGTGGAAGTGTTATATGTTTAAGTTTGACTTTTTTGTCAGGTGGGTGAAGTGCGACTGAAAGCGTTGGAATCACTGGAAGGCTTATACGAAAATGAAGATTTTAAATCACATCTTGAATTATTCACGGAGAGATTCAAGGTTTGCCTCATTAAGTTCTGTTTTTTATGTTTATAGTGTTTAGTTCTTGTAAATTGGAAACAACAGTTCGCTTTTCCTAGTACTTGCTTTTAAAACACTTCTTTTCTTACAATGACAGCAATTACCGTTCCCTAGTGCATAGTGATTAGCACATGTATGGTCAAACGTTTAACCCGTGGTACAGTTTTGACAAGAAGAAGACATGAACAGCAAGTCATAATATGTGGTTGTTATCCCGTGAACGTCGTTACACATAGCAATATTTTTCATACACTGTTCAGCTTGATTTGTTTACTCGGTAATGTATGTGGCATTTCCATCGAAAAAGGAGTGCAGCCCTAACCAGGACGTCACCAGGCCCCAGCTTCTTTCTATTACTGTGGGAGAATGTTATAGTGGCGGATTGACTGTAAGTGCATAGTATAACCAATTTAATACCTAGCATATGCTTTCTTGCTTGCTTTGCGTGCCCTCGCTACCTGTATATGGATCCCATCTTCAGCTTCAGTGACAGTTTTTCTGTAATAGCTGCTTATCAAGTATCAAATTACACAAAATAATGTAATATTTATATCTTTTAGGATAGAATTGTTAGTATGACTTTAGACAAAGAGCCGGATGTGGCAGTCGGAGCAATCAAAGTTGTCTGTCTGTTGCACAGGTACGTTAGCAAAATCAGGAAAACTGTTTGATAGACCTAATTTCTCCATATCCATGCAAACGACTTTTATTCCTACATAAGCAATATTTTTAGTCTTGCTTATTGTTTATATGTGATGGTTAAATCCGCACACTGAATGCCTTTGTCGTTCAGTCAGCAAAGTGCATTCCTGGACCACACAAGGTTTTAGTCATTGATCCTTGTAGAAATTTTAGTTTTTGATATAAGCTTTATGTCATGACACTATCCACCATTTCTACTTATAGTTTTGCTTGTATTCGTATTGTCTACATCATCCCCCCTTTTCGTGGTTTATTTCAGGTATAATGTACTAGATGACGATGACTGTCACCAAGTGGAACAGCTTGTGTTTTGCAATCAAAGGCAGGTGGCTCATGCAGCAGGGAAATTCTTGGCCTTACGATTATTCAGTGACAAAATGAAGGAGTCTCCACGAAAAGGAAAGAAAGGTATGAAAAGGACTCTGCAATTTGACCGTGCAACTGCAGTACATGGTAGAAATTCCTGTTGTTTAAATTTCCTCGTTTTTTTTGTCATAGCAATTCCCAATAGAGAGAGAATTCTGTCATTACACGCGATTGGCGCTTACAGCTTGCATTTTATCAAGGCCTTCCAACCGTGTTCTTTCTGAAACGTCGATATTGGTGTCGTTTATGATGCTCCATATTTGCTTATCTCGGTCTTCTCGTGTATTTTGTGTTTTTAACATTCAAAACTTCATTTATTACTTTCTTTGTTCTTGCACGTTGAGATAATCTAATGTTGTTTTACCTGATATTTTTACCTTTTTAACAATGAAACAAAATGCCGTAGACAATTAAATGTTAATCAACCTATGATTTACTGTAATAAGTATCGGACACTAGAATTAAATGGCTACCTTTTCAGTTGCTTTAGGTTGAAAAAGTGATATCTTCTTTTGAAACCAATTTGTTCTTGTAGGAAGTGAAAGCTACATTCGCCAACAAAACATCAAATCACTGGTTGATTTTTTGCTTGACACAGAGGTATTTTTGGTACTTAAATTATGTTGATGGCATGATGTAAGCTTTTGTTATGATTATTGGCATTGATAACTAAGTGGTTAAAGTGTTAGACATTTGTTCTGTCGTCATTGCATTATTCAGTAGTATTACATTCAAAACCATTTCTAGTTGTCCCTCAAATAGCGTAAGGATACTTGTCGGCTCTCTCTTAGTCCAAACAGAGAGAATTATGCATGGATTTACTTGAGAGGAAGAACAGGGTGTGTTGCCGTGCGAATAAGTGGGATTTTGCCAAGGTTGGGCGATGCCGGGTAGCACCCGTTGGTTTAATCATGCGCATGATATTTCTAGGGTAATAAAAAATTGATAAAAGCAGTAAACCGAGTTTGTGAAAAAATCATGCATATCTAAAACGTATTTAGTCACCGAGGACTCATCACCCAACAAACCCCAGTTTGACGTCCAGTACCTGATATCGGTGCCCTAGTCATAGGTACGAAAAGTTCCTTTGGCAGCGTTCACACGAAAACTGTACTAGTCAAGATTGTTCATTGGACTTTCAGAAGATGGAATAGCAGAAAATGTAACTCATTGTAGAAATGTTTACCTGAAATATGGGATGGATTTATCACAATTCAGCTATTTACAAGAAAGCAGTTTTTAATTTACAAATTTGTACAAGTTCCTTTTCGTGATTGAATGATTGGTGTCACTTTACGTTGTCTCAATTTTCTGCTGAAATTTTGGTTAATGAGAAGCAGACAAGACCAGGCTTAATGCCTTACCTTACATACCTTATAGTTAGTTAGACACATGCTGGTAGTATCTGTCCTAAGTACCACTGTGACCAGTTTATGATCTAAAATTAGTATGAACAATTGCTTTTTATAGATACATTACCACTCTGCGTATATACTAGACAGTCTTTGGGAGCATACGGCTTTGGTAAAGGTAATTACCACATACTCTCAAATATTTATGTTCGTTAACTATTTTTTTACGCCACTTTATCGGATTAATCATATTGTTTTAAAAAATGTAATAAATTTGCATAAGTGTCCACCTTCTCTTTTACTTTATTTTGGAAATTCCTTGGTATTACGAGACGAAAC
This sequence comes from Chironex yamaguchii, assembly GCA_024741275.1. NCBI lineage: Eukaryota > Metazoa > Cnidaria > Cubozoa > Chirodropida > Chirodropidae > Chironex > Chironex yamaguchii. Next base: position 7,598 of record JANTCA010001654.1, on the reverse strand, counting down.
TCAGCGGTAGGAAATAGAGAAAGTTATCAGTTTCGGCCTCCCCTTCATGAGTGCCAGATATTTTAAGTTATCTCTGAAGACACATTAATCCATATAATATAATTTACTCATGAGTGGAGCATTACTACAATAGCTGCAATTAGTGGGAGTCGACCTGGCTCGAACTGGTAACCTCAGACTCAAAAGCTAACACTCAAACGTACGTGCCATCACGGCACAGAGATTTGGTGAAGGACTTCCAAAGTCCTTTGTATTACGAGACGAAACCCAGCGGTGTGAAAGGGAGAAATTCAATAATTCAACTTTTTTTATGTGTGTGTTTCAGCTTTCGCCTTCATGTATGTATGTTTATAGTATCTCAACAGACACAACTGCATTTGATATATTCATCAAGAGTGGAGCATTACCACAATAGCTGCGCTAATTGAAAGCCGACCATGCTCGAACTTGAAAACCTCAGATTCAAAAGCGAATTTTCGTGGCACGTTGGTTTGTCAGTGCTTGGCAGAATGCATCTCTTGAACAGACTTGAGCAGTGCAATGACACCACGGAGTGCTCTCTAATTGCATATTTACAAAACCCTGCATTTGTTCTGAACGAAGTGCGAGATACACATTTACTGCTAGCAGTGTTGATGTATGATTGTTTTATAACTTTGTCCATTGCTTCTTTTTTTCTGAGGATTGGGGGACAATGACAGACATGTTACTTGACTCCAATTGCCACGTAGGTAAGAATAACTAACGTATTATGGACTTCGCTTAAGTCATTTTATCTTTATCTTGTCTTGGCATTGTTGTCAACTGGGTGCTATTACGTGTTGAGTCCTCAGCGAATTTAATGCAGTAAAACACTAGTATAGATGTGTATGCTTCAACTTAAGATCTACACAATATGACCAATGATCTGGTCTAGTCTGGAAAATTTGTAACAGCTTGCCTTGGAACATACGTTCTTTGTCAGGTTTCAGTGCCTTGAAGCTAATAAAACCAGATTGAAGATGGCCATTTTTATGTCACGAAATTGAGTTTTCCTGTCTTAAATAGAAATTTTGGAATTGTAGAGTTGAAACAAGACTTAAATATCGGCTACATATACTTCAGGAAAATAAAGATCATGACAGATTTGCTGAACGTCCTGCTATATCAATGAAACTTTACGACATTTTGCATCCATATTCAGTTGGAAAACCATTGCTTGATAGACAACTTTTCCTTGTAAACCCAAGATCCTTTTTTTGATATTCGACTATGTAGTACTCTTGTCCTTAATGTTTTTAATGACTTTGTTCTTATTGTAATCAGGATTTGCTTTTATATATACTAGAGTTCAACTTTTTTAGTACCTTGTTTTCATACTTTACTTATGATTATTGTTTTTAATTTGTTGGTCTTTACGTTTTTGATTTAAAAATGTCGTGTTTTATGCACCAGAATAGTAAATGTTCCTACTTAACCGAAAAGGCACAAAATATTTTGAGCCTGGTGTCAAGCTCTGCGTCATAAAAGACATTATAAAAGAAATGACTAACTACAATGCCATTATTTTTGCACGGGAGTTTGCGTTCTGTACTTTGTAAAGGGGCTGAGAGCTTTATCAGTTCAGTTTGCAGATCTATTCTTAATCTACAGTAGTCTGATACCTAGTTGCTATATGCTTATAGTTATGAAAATGGGAATCAGATATTTTGAATCTAGTTTCCCTTTCATATTATCTTTAAAGATGTATTTGAATAACTATTTACCTTACGTGTCTTTATTCTGTAACAGTGTAGATCCTTATCTTATTCAGGCTGCATTCTGCTCGTATTGTGCAAGAGCTTTTTGCAAAACCTTTCTTAGATGCCAATATTCCGCAGGTTGTCAGGGTTTCACAGTTGCTAAAAACAGCTTAAATGTTGTACTTTCTATATGGTTTTAACAGAAATCGTTTTAGAACAAAGTTTTTGACCAACTAGATACCTATATATTTTGTTGTGAGACGTAGATGTGTGGTTTTGTACTATGCCCAAAGTAAGGTATTTGCATGCTGTTAAATAAGAAAACCTTGAAGCTCAAGGTCCCCATCTTTAAACCCTTCCTCGTTTGATTGAATATTGAATAAATATTGTTTGTGATGTTGCGATTCAGCAAGGTGGAGTAAAGTCAAGTAATACACATTTAACAAAGCGTAAACCGTACGTAGTTTCAAAGGCCTGATATCCTCATTTTGGTGGGCTCGTTGCCAGAAATAAATAGTATTATAATTTGTGAATATTTAAACGACGGTATCTGAAGATAGCAAATGCCCTTATTTGCCATTTAAGTTTACCATGATTTTAAATAACAATAGACATGATGTATCGTAATAAATATAACCAGCAAAGCGGTCTGATAGGCTTAGTTCAAATCGTAGAATGTTTTTTCGTTTCTTGTTTAGGGAATGGAGACAGCCAAAACTGACGTTAAGTTATTTTTCATATTTGTGTTTAGATTTGAATGACAAGCAGGAAGGTGCTTTGATAGAAATTATGGCTGTTTCTTGTGGTCAAGCTGCAACTGGGAAGGAGCCGATAGGAAGACAAGGGAAAAAGGTATTGAGTGCGACTCTGAATGGCAAACAGCAGTTTTCTTTTTGTTGCTTTAGAGGTTCTTATGTTGAATATTTACTATTGATGTTCCTGGTAATGGTTCTCTATCTTGGTGAGCAAAATGTTGAGCATATTTTTGCCTGTATCGCAACAAAGTTTTTCTTTCTTGCTTTTTTACTTATTTATCGGTATTATTTGTAAAACATGAACTCAACAAGAATTTTATAGAAACGACATCTCTTGTAGGTTGTTAGTAATAAGGAAAAGCGGAATATGTATGAAGATAGGCACAACCTGAGTATTCATTTTATGGAAAATTTACCTGATTTACTAGCAAAGGTGAGTGATTAAAAATAACATAATTGATTTTGTAAAATTGTTTCATAGTACGTTTTTTTAACTTGTTCGAGTTTGTTTTATTATTTTTTGGTTGTTTTCTTGGGAAATTCATAACGTACAATAATAAATGCGCTGTTTCGATGATATATGCAGGGTTGTTGCTCAAGGTGTGAAGAGACATGACTTGGATGAAGCAACCAAACGTATTTTCACGTTGAGCTCGAACCACCTTTATACCAAATGTTTTATGCATGGTGAAATCTGTACCTGCTTTCCATCATTTGCTCTATACGTTGTTCCTAGCTGAGATCGCACCTAACTGAGATCATTTGTTCTTTTTGTAAGGTCAGGTTTCATGCTGTTCACAAAAGTCACAAAATTGATCCAGGAAATTTCTGTCCATTAACAACTTTCTTCTATTCAATCCTTGTTTTAATACTATCACCATCAGCACATATAAACAAAATATTGTCAGTTCTGTTTTAAACAATCACTCGAAGGCTTTCAGTGGCTGTCTTGAGACGTGGGCTGCTTTTAGTATGAAGAAGGACATAACAAAATACCAGCCAAAGCTGTTAAGCAACAAAGAATCAGTTTCAGGTGTCCAAATTATAGACTCGCATTTTCCATTTTGAAATGTCAAAATAATAACAGAGAACTATTTTAGACAATTCGTGCCATCGTATCGTAAATAGATCTCCCAAAATTGCAGCCAAGCAACAAGTTCCTTTTTTAGCAGTGCTATCTCTTGCCTAGAATCTCTTGGCAACTTTGATAGACAAAATGTACACAATTTTAAACCCTATTTCGAAATATAATTGAAAGTATCCCGGATTGAAACTGTAGAATTACTTTGAAAGAACTATTGACAACATAAAAACGGTCGATTAGAATCTTTTATAATGTACAAGATAACTGGCTCCAAGGATAACATTTATTTCACGTTTATTCTTCACTAATGAAACACACATTACTAAAACTCGATATCAACACAAAGTATGCTATCGGATTTGATTTTATTTTTTCTGATACGCGCGCGCACGCACGCACGCACGCACACACACACACACACACAAATATCCTCGGTTCGATTTATCCGTAAAACAGTGCTCTGTACATAAGGGTAGAGCGTAGTATGTATGTTGATGTAAGGAGAAGGCAAATCTACTGCATTTGTATTCCTACAAGCCTGTTGCGATAGCTCACTCTTCAGGGAATTTTTCTTTTCAAATTTTTATATATATAAATATAAACATCCTTAAGAATGATCTATCTCGGCCTTTTGGACTGCCCGTTCTGTTAAATTCCTGCATCACATTTGCATGGCGTTTTCAGACGCAAAATCATCATTCAGTCCTTTGAAAACGCACAGATCTTTGTAGATCTGCCTGGGTTTTAGGCTCTGGCCAAACCACAGATCCAACTTGATATCCTCATCTTAATTCCATAAATCTAACTGGGGGCATAGTCCAGTCGTTAGAATAATACACAGTGGGAGGAACAGAAATATTGCGAGTCACTGAAACAGCACCGAAAAAATACAGTAACGTTAAATTAGTAAATCTCTCCCTTCAGAACACTTAGCGTCTTCGTTAAAGTACGTTATTAAAAAAGATCTCAAACTTGGCTATGCGAGTTACATGTTACATCCTCCGTGTCAAGGCAAAGAGTGGTATAACCTGTCACTGAAAATTAAAAGATATTTTATAACTTTACCGCCCGCTTGAAGAATATAACAATGCATCCGTTGTCTTCTTCAAAAGGGTGGTAAAGTCCGGTTTCTTCCAAAGGGAAGCACTACAATTTCGAGGATCTTTACAGCTGTACCTGATACAATTTTAAATTTAGTGTTCTGTAATTGGTCAGTTCTAAGGAGCTATTTAGTAACAGCGAGGTTTACGATTGTATTTACTAGATGTAAATTCAAGAAAATCATCTTTCGAAAAAATATAAGCGCAGGGCAGTACACAATCGCTTGTTTGGTTCAATGACGGTACTTTATTATGAATTTTATACGACATACCGCGACATTGTATGTTCTAATTTTGTATGTTTTTGGAAGGAAGGGAGCATTTAAGCGAAAATAACTTATTCCTTCTTGAAATGTTATTAAATAAATCGTTTTTCAGTTCACAAATGTGGCATGCAACTTGTAAAATGTTTTATTCTTCCATCAGTTTCCTCTTTTGTTTGTATTTTTCTTATTTTGGCGTAGTTTGGAACTGATGTTGACAAAGCTTTAGAATTAGTGACTATTCCACAACAGTTTGAACTGGAAGTGTACGCGGAGAAACGACTAACAAAGGTAAGGATATCTTTACCTCCGCTTGGAATTATGTTTTTGTCAGGATTTATCTGTCTGCCTGTTCGTTAGCAAGATAACTCAAAAACGTATGAATCGATTTCAACGAAATTTCTAGTGTCCGACCTTGTTTAAGAAAGGAACGGTTAATTTTTGAGGATGATCCGAATGAAGTCCTGATTTCTGGATCACTTGTAGGTCATGAAACCTTCATAATGCTAGTGCGGGTTTACCCAGTTACCATATTTGGGGTAATGATATCTTTATGAAAGTAACTACCAAGGAAATCATGTTGGAGAATACCCATGTTGTTTGAATAATTATGCTGGCATGGCGGAGGTTTGCGCTCTCGGAGCGCTTTTTTACTTATATGTATGAAAGTATGTATGTCTGTGCGTGATATATTCTGTCATTTATGTAGAGACTGGATGACCTTTTAAGCCACATTGAAGATATTGTATTAAAGCATGCGGATTCAAAAGTACGTACTGCTCAAGTACACACACATTATTGTATTAATGTATAAAAATTGCGTTATTAGTTTTACAGTTGCAATGGAAGTATTGGAAAATTTTATATTGATGTTCTCTTTAAAGGCTGAAGATGCCGCGTTCTGTGATAACGTCTTCTTGTTTCTCATGCCGAAACGAAGTATTGCATTATATAGTGTGATGAACTCGTGTCTTGCAAGCGGCAGCGCACATGACATAGAGCAAACTATCCTGTAGTATAACTGTGTTTTCACTCCGTCTCAGTTGTCTTTCTTGCATATTAAGTGCTATGAACAGATCGTCATGTCTGTGATGGACGGGGTATTTAATAATGAGTAGTGAAACTGTATATAAAAACATGGTTATTAGTATGAACAAATAACAGTTGTTGAGGATGGACGAGTAGAAGACGTTAATAAGCTTTGATTGATTAAACATGAATTTTAAGGATTTAACTCGGATTTGCTTCCACCGTGACATAGAAAGAGCTGCAAGGTTCAACAAATTTGATACTTTCAGGGTTAAGGAATCACGAGATATATTAGGCAGACTGTGGTATGTAGGCCTGATGCAATACGTGCTAAATGCAACTTTTCAATGTAGCCAGTTGCTTTTCTTGAAATTATACTTGTTGTATTTAAACGTCTACGGAAACTTGCATCGAAAGCCTACATACGTTTTCACGGGAAGCAAAAGATAATAGTTATGTTTAAGCAAAATAGTATACTATGGGGTAACGTATCTCTTCAAAAGCCATAGTATATTTATATAGTATTAGTGTGTTTACTTAAATCTTTTTCTGGCCTTGGATGATTCATATACACGTCCAGACAATGCCATTCACTATTTAATAAGTACGTGACTATCATTTTTTACATTGTAGCTACTATATTGTTGTGCAAAGACGATGGGGATACTTGCTGGGAACGATTTGATAATACGGCAGTCAGTTGTAAGTAGTATGATTCTTGATTGAGGAGTCATTCGTGATATGAAAAGCCTCATACAGTGACCTTGTACTGATAATTAAGGACGTACCTTGAGTCTTTTGATCAATGCAATTGATTCCCCTCTAAAACCTATTTACACTGTCGAACTGGGACACATCGACATTTGGTTACGCTTATAGTCACTAGTTGTCATCTCCTTTTACAGTTTAAGTTTGTTTCTTGCATTTTCTGTTTGTTTATTTAATGTTATTTGGTTTATAACTACTCAAACAAGGAAGCACGTAACAACAGTTTTGTGTATTTATTGTTGTAAAAGATCGTCAACATTGCCATGTGTTGTTCTTGTGTATAGTATATAACATTTCTAATTTTTTTTATCAATGATGCTTAGCGTAAACGCCTTTCCCTTTAAATGCTGTTTGGTTAAGCCTTTCACCAAGTAGGATTTGCCTTTTATAAAACAATCATTTATTGCAACTTCATATTTTACTACGTTAACTTTCCGTATTATGTTTTGTTGAGTTAATTTGTTTGTGTCTTTACAGGAGGTAGCACGAGATAAGCTTATTGATAAAGTAGTGGACAGATTTCGAGAGAGTCTGGCAGTTGAAATTCCCACTGTAAGTACATGCAGCGTTTGCAATGCACTTTGGACTGTGTAGAGAATGTGTTTTTTTTTAATAAATCGTGATACCAAGGACTTTGAAAGTCCTTCACCAAACCTTTGTGCCGTGAAGGCAGGGAGGTTTGGGTGTTGGCTTTTGAGTCTGAGGGTTGCAAGTTCCAACTTGGTCGGCTCCCACTTAGTGCAGCTATTGTGGTAATGCCTACTCTTGACAAATATTTAAAAAGCACTGTGTCTGTCGAGCTATTACATATATCTGGCACTGATGAAGGCTTAAGCCGAAACACAGAAAAATTAATGAATTTCCCCTTACCCACCGCT
>JANTCA010001653.1:0-11858 GCA_024741275.1 Chironex yamaguchii | reverse complement strand
ACCATGCTCGATTGGAAACGCTGTTGACGGACCTCATTGTTTGCCCCTTCGTCGGATCGTTGCCATTGACAACGGGCAGTGTGACGTAACACCGAAAAGGTCTATAGCTCTTGAACTCCACTTGAGCATGAAATATCCAAGTATCCAGGCACTTTTTTCACACATTAGTGAGTTTGTCACATAGGTGATTGATACAAGACTATTCTTGAAATGAAATCTTTATCAAGGCTTGCTTCAACTATGCATTAAAATTGTGGTAATTTGGTACAGTGAAGTGGGTTATGGGTAAAACTAAACATCACATGACAACAGAATAAAAGCCCGCTAACAAGCCCTGGGCTGTTATTCACTGTTATTTTCACAGGAAACTCAATAGCCAGGAAGTGTCATATCAACAAATACTTTTCTTGTTAAGACTCAAGTTAGGCCTATGTGTTGAGAAGTGGACTGTAACACAAGAGTGGGAGCAGAGACAAAAGTAGCTGAGACGAAGGCACTGCAGTGGCTTTTAAGCCTGCTATCTCATAATTGGATTGCATTGGGAAGAAGCCGACGTCTAAATAAGAGCATGAGCCCAAGCAACCAGGAAATAATACTGTTGCACGTATCTAGAAAAAAGTACGAACTCAACTGAGGATATGCACTAGAGTCATCTAAGTACATTGACGTATGCCAAACGGTGATACACGGAAGTCTTGTAGGCACAAATCACATGCACTTATAAGTATGTACACCAATAGACAGACACAGTTGAATTGAGTGGACGACTGGGGTTCAATGCCATGTATTATAACAAATACAACCAAGCTGTTTCTTCTATAATAATTCCATATACTGGCCTTTGTACAATAATATGCAGCAGTTTCATAAAGACGTTGCATAGAAATCGTACACTTTCAACACGATTTGCTACACTATATAAAGCTTGGCACCATTTTGCTTAACAATCGTAAGATGGGTTATTCTATATTTTGGGGCCATTTGACCAGCAGAAAATAAATATCACAAATTTAACGAATGAGTGGGGGATTGATTCTGAATTATGAGGGATCCTCCTAGCACGTTACAATATTACAAATTTGTAAGACGCTAACTGATTAAATCTGCAAGCAAATTTTCTTCCTCAACTCCTACTACCCTTGGTCTATCCCACATATGAGCCCCTTTGTCAACTGCTTCGTCCATTCCCCAGTTATCCTTGCATCGGGTTGGCCTACCCTCACTCCATTCCTTCGTTCCTCTGTCCTCCTCTCCATGCCTCTCTAATGTACCTCCTGCCAACCTCAAGGACAGTATGACATCGATCTTAAATTTTTTCAAACGCTAAGACTTTTTCTTTCTTGTAATCCCGTAGGCAGCCAGCCTGTCCACAGGTATCTTTGCAGTTTGCCTTTTATCAGCATCTTTAAGTCTGCGAAGAATGTCTAACTTAGCCTTTCTGGCCTTTTTGTCCACTTTTCTTCTACCTTGCAGATTATGCAAATATTTCGTCTTTCCAAATGAACCTGGTAATATCTTGGACTTTGTGAACTTTGAGGCAAGTGGCACATTCCTTTGTCGAGTTTGGCCTCGTAGAGACGTGGGCCCAGGTTCGTTTTCCTCCCTGTTTTGTAAGAATGAAGTATAACAAAGTCAGTGAACTTAACACCTATTGTACCAAAATACATTATAAATACAGGAAATGTAACAGCATGGTGGTAGAGTGCTCGCTTAGAGGGCAAAAGGGCGGGGGTTCGAATCCTCCACTGGTTCATATCAAAGACTTTAAAAATACGGTACATAATCATGACCATCTTAGGACCGGGTACTTACGGGATAGAATACGGAGGTTTGACACATAGTGCTAACAGTAGCATACTACTGTAGCATTTACTGTGCTTCCATTACTGTGTGGCTACAGGAAACGGAGATGGGCGCCACACTATGTCTTAAAATGGAGTGGGAAGAAACTTTGACAAAATGATGAGGATAATGATAAAGAGAATTATGATGTAGGGATTGTAAAGGTTTAATAAGTACTGTCAACGAAAACGTTTAATATAGTGGTACATAATGCAAACATATTTCTTTTGCATATATTACGTTCATTAAAGACGTTACACACCAAAAAAATAGTGTTGTTGTAAACAGGAAACAGTAATCATTACTTCTATACGGAACTGGTGCAAACGATGATACATGGAGAATACACACCGATTGTAAGCGTCAAGACAGACACCCTATTAAATGAGTAGGCGATCGAGGTTTCATGACTAATAGTCTTTCAGCTTTCCCTATTAAGCTGTTTAGCGCAGTAAGAAGGGCTTTAGTTTTGTGGTCATGAGAGACGGTTCCAACGCCGCGGTGGTCATAACGATAACATCAATCCTGCTAAAAAGACATTACTTTTGCATTGTCGACGCTACGACGTTAAATCTTTCAATCAATCCTGAGTTGTTTCAGTAAGTTAAGGAGTCGTCAGCTCTTTAATCAGGAGACCCTAGTTTAAAGCCGAGGCATCCAATAATTATCTGTACTTCTGTGTTTTACAAACGATCGACCTGTCTACTTTCAATTTAAACTGACGCAATACCCAGCTGTTATATAATTCGAAATTATTAGTTAGTGACAAGTACACATGTAAATGTTTCTACATAGCTGATAGCTGAGGCACCCACTAAAAACACGAAGTAAAGATTGGTTTTATACATTGTGCAAAAACAAACTAGGAATACACAATTACATATTCCGTTAAATCATTTTTCATAATGTATCATGTTTGTTATGGTTGACTTTGTTCACATTAGTCCTTTTTGGTGTACAAGATTACATACCTAAAGGAGAACCTTACCTGCATAAACAACCATTGCCTTCCCTTTGTAATGTTATCTACTATACTTATATCGTCACTTTGGAAAGTTCGGATCTAAGTCATTTGCACTAATTTTAAAAAATGCTAGGCTGATAGATAAGACATCTAAATTTACTAATAAATAGCACAGTAATCCCGCACTGTACATTGTGCAAAAACACACTAAGAATACATAATTTGTTATTAGGAGAATTAGGAGATATATAGCCAGTCACTAGATAACGTGTCGTTTGCAGTTCTTTCGTTCGTGAGGCACTCTTCCGGTGGCATTAAACTGTACCTTGAAAGAGCGCGATCGCCACTCTTAGCATGTTAGTTATACATGGGATGTGCAATTCAGTTGTTATGCTTGTAATCTGTATAGAAATACTACATGTTTTGTTTGCTTGAAGTACTTAACAATGATGCGGTGAAAATCAACAATTAAAGAACAAGATAACAAACTTACTGATCAGTTAACGACGTCAAAATCTGCAATTTCTTTGTCTGATTCTTTGCTTTCTTATTAAAACGTCTTCTGTCAGCAGCCTCTTCATCTTTTGTACTGTTTATGTATAAAGTTTAAAAAAGGATCAAGTAGTTAGCACGAAGATCAAAAAGGCCAAAATTGGATAATAAAATTGTATATGTTTCCAACCTTTAAATACGTCAATCGCAATACTTTTTCACGTCTGGTGGACAAACTATAAACTTTCGACAACTGTAAATTAATATAATGATGCATTTAGGGCAAAAACAATCTAAGCTATACTTGACTTCTACACAGAAATGAAAACATAAGACAGAGTAAAGACTACGGATATAACAGAAAAGACAAAGTTAAGGGTGTGGTTGATCACGTGACCCTGATGAAATGGAGATGGACAGTAAATATCTACATCGTTTCATGAGTTCGTGATTTTTAATAAAACCACGAATGCCAAGAACCATGAGAAGTAACACCTCCTACATTTTTACACATGGCATACCGATGGCATACTTATGACAAAACCTCTCTCTCTCTCTCTCTCTAAAGCAGCCTGTCTTGTAATTTTTCAAATATAGTTAAACAAAATGAAAACTTGTCAACGACCTTATGACCATCAAGAAATTCAGTTTTTCTTGTCAAGAATGATTATTTTAAAGAGCTATAAAGAAAGAGATGAACATTTTTATCCGAAATCCTTGTGTTAATAGCCCTTTCTGTTATACGTAAGTATTCGATTAGATCAAAAATGGGCTGCCCAGTCAGCCGGGATCTCGCCTGCAATCTATCTGGCTGTCCTTGCAAAGCGGGCTGATCTTCGGAAGTTGTTCTCATGTAATTGACTTCAAAGTGACCTGGCCCAGTGAAACTGGCTGAGAATTGGATAGACGCATGCGTTTTAGGTTTTTACGCGCAAAATTGCTTACTGCTTAGTTTTACTCGGGCCAGCCCTTTAATCTTTCATGAAAAAGTGCAGCTGCGAGGCTTTACAAAAATAATTTTGTTTATGCTAGTTTTTGGTCTCCGACGGCACGTTTCACATGAGATTTTATTGACCTATCTGACGGAGTTTAGTGAATAATTCGTCGAAATCGTCTCGTGTTATGTGCGTGCTACTTAACTTACTGGCTCATAATATTTATTCTGTTAAGATGTCTTGATTGTCGAAGTCTAGGCTAAGTTATGTCATTTAGTATACTTCTGTTTGAGGATAACAGTGGCCTGTAAAAATGGCCTGGCCCAGTGGAACGGGCTGAAAATTGGATAGGCGCGTACGGTTTAGGTTTTCTCGGGGCAGCCCGGCCAATCAAATCTCCCATGCAAACACTCATTAAATTCAACCCAGCCAGGCCAGCCCGCTATATATAATATAACAGAAAACAATTCTGCAAAGTCAATTTCTTACTTGTATCGAATGGCTCTCTTTAATGAACACCATTTATTAAGTTCCGTATCTTCACAATTAAGGATCTACCATAGATAATACGACAGTTAATTGCTGACTGACACCTAGATATGTACATGAAAATAACGGTTCAAATAAAGAGCATATAAAATCTGTAATTACACTTTTGAAAAGATGCTCTTCGTCCGAAAATGTACCAAAACCTGCGCTTGCATCCATTCATTGATTCTTGCCCATTTCTGCGATTCAAGCAGATATTACAGCAAGATCGCCATTGGAAAGGGGGAACTACACGTATTAGATAATAAATGCATTCCTACCAAAAAAGGTTTACCTTGACTACATACCCATTTGTATATCGAAATTGCAGTCTGCATTCAAACGTATACGCTGTTCCACGATTCAAACAGAATTTTGCTTTAGACGACTTTTTGTGCAGCTTACTCGTTATTGATCGTAGCTTATTCACATGCCAGGGTTAAAAAATGAAACAGGAAATAATGGGATCCAATATTAATTCAGGATTGTAGTCGATTGATAGTTGATTTTATCTGGATACAACAACACCGCATCATGGCAAAATTTCAAGAATGATGATGCAGTGACAATATATAAACGCCCAGAGAAAATAATTCTTGATAAAGATGCAGGCCTTGAAATCTTAGCTAGGGCAGAACAATAAAGAAAATGAATCTGTGTAGGCACTGCCCAGTTTACGTTTTACACAATTCGAGTCTAAATCTGAGTTGCAACTTCTGTTCATTCTCTTTCATGGCAACCGATTGTGCACAAGTGATGCCGCCACCTTCAAATGTTCAAAATCTGAAGATGTTCTTGGGTTCAGTCTAATTCTATAAGATTCTAGTTCTTGTTCTATAAAGACAGTTCTATAATCCCTCCTTTATCAAGCGACCCCGGCTGAACCGCTATGTAAACTAACTAGGCAGAGAGCATGGCGCTGGATTGCAAAGGAGAAAGCAGCATTCCGCAAGTTTCCAGATAGCTTCACGTTATATTACTTCTTTATCATTCTTCCTGGTTTCTTGCCGCTTTTTTTCTCACGTCTTTCGCCTGTCGTCAGATTTGATCATTTGACCCGCTGATGAAAGACTCAGTCAATAAAGAGCCTGTGTCAGAATGTGAAGTGGCTTCACATGCCGAACTCAAAAGTAGCCTTCCTATTTACCTCATCATATTGAGAATTACAAAATGGCTGTAATTTGGCTATAATGGCTATAAATATTTGTGATAAACCGAGTCAATACGTGTAAAAAACCCAATACCTCAGATGTTGTCAGTCCGTAGCTGTTCGGTGTTACATCTCTGTACTTGAATCGAACAGGCAAATCTCCAATTATGTCTTCGTAATCCAATTTGTAGTATTCATCGAAGTATTCCTCAAAGGTCTTGTCGTCTGAGCAGAAAATTGAAAGACGATTTGAGGCTCTTAAATTCCACGTAAAAGATAGCTTAGGAAGAATATAAATTACACTTACCAATGTGTAGTTTTCACCTTTACTTAATTTACTTCGTCAAATCGTAAATGATTGTAGTTTGTCTATGGCTGTGCAAGGTTGAAGAGTAACATTTGGTCTTACGTCACATGAAAAGGAGGTCACCCTCGTTATGCGTTGAGCTAAATGTTGTGTTTGTTAACAGAAGGCCCAAAATAACTAAGCAAAAAAATGGATGTTACTGTTCTTAAGCATACAGTTCCCCCTTACTCAGTTTGTAGTAAGTGCATGGTATGCAGAATGACTCCGGTGTCCGTCCAAATTGATTGGGTGCAATTTTCCACTTTTATAGGTTATCCAAAAATAAAATCCACGAATCGAGCGTCAGCTAATGCATCTGCAGCGCGGGAATCAACACGGAAGTGCAGTCGTGAAAACGCAGCCAAAACAACAGTTAGTGAAAAATTTAGTGTATGTAGCCCCATACAGCATACTCAGCGCCTCCAAATTAACAAGTTCCGCAAGGATAACCAGACTTGTCGATGAAACCCTGGTCCCTTACAGTGCCAATGGTGCGGCATGGTCACCAACGGGACTCGAATCTGCCGAGACTAGAACAATGAAATTGTACGATATGCTTCTGCCTTGATATGTAATAAAAAGTTTATGTGTCGACTAACAGGTACAAACGTATCTGTATTGGAGATTGGAAGACACAGGGTAGAGAAGGTCCTAACCATGTAGAGAAAGTTCGTAGCATGGAAACTGTAACCGCTCTCGATGGTAACCTTTAAACAGCTCCATACCTTGATCCTGTTTTCAGAACAGGAGAAATAACGTGCAGTTTCTGTCCCTCATTCCCCACCATTTAACAACGTGGTGGACCCCCTAACCACGGTGTTTTGAGAAACCACTATTGCTCGCATCTGCTTTTCAGCCGATGAACTCGATATAAGGGTAGGTTTACATAGCTTCTTTCACCAATGGTCCTTGTAGTGGCGGAAACTTGAATCTGCATCATCAGGCCTCAAAACCGTTCTACTACCCACTACATCACAATAGCTCCTTCCGAAATTGTGCGAAACAAACATCACTTTAAAAGAGGCAAAGAGTAAGCCAGAAGAGGCAAAGAGCAAGCAACAAGAGGCAATGAGTAAGCTAGAAGAGGCAAAGAGCAAGCAACAAGAGGCAATGAGTAAGCAAGAAGAGGCAAAGGGTAAGCAAGAAGAGGCAAAGGGTAAGCAAGAAGAGGCAAAGGGTAAGCCAGAAGAGGCAAAGAGCAAGGAACTAGAGGCAATGAGTAAGCAAGAAGAGGCAAAGAGTAAGCAAGAGGAACCAAAGAGTAAGCTTAAAGAGGCACGTAATACCTGAGCCTTGACTTTAGATAGAACAATGTAGTATGATTTACAATTAAATTGATATTCCTCACCTGGATTGTAAATAGGTTTTCGGTTTGACAGTGCTTGTGCAAGTCTTGACTTTTTCCTCTGCCTTTTGCTTAACTGTGGTTCATTTTCTGGATCATAATCGGCGTCCATCTGGTAGAAAATAAGAATAGTTGTATCAATATTCTCACATCAAAACGGCACTCTTCACAGCCTGTTCTCAAACATACTACATTACGCGATGTCACCATGGACAATAAGATAAGTTACTAAAGTAACGGTAAAACTTTGGCATAAGCTGCAATTAATACACAGGCATCCACCGTATGTCATCCAGTGAGCAGATAATCAGCACAAATTGCAATTTGTTTACATCAACCTCTTTCCAAACATTGTTTTGTTTTCTATTTCAAGAGATCATGGTCAAACTCAAGTTTAAGAGCGTTTTAAAAACGTCATATACGGTGAACAAAGGCTTACATAATTAGTCATAAAACTGCACAATTTTCACTAAACATCTCCCTTAAAATGAAAACAAGGTACACTGTCGACCTTTGCTACCGCTTAAAAAAACAAAAGGTTCTCTAAATTAGTCTTCCAGCTTATAAACTTTTAGGAGAAAGATGGCTGTTCACTATTTTTGAGCTATAGTTAGCAGGTAATCCTAGGGCGCATGAAGTCTTTTGAAAACGAGGCTAGGTGTAAGTTTGGCCAAAGGACAAATACTTTGTTCTTTACTTTTGTATGAATCTGTCTCACTTTTAAGCTTTTGACTGACATTCTTTCAAGTATGAAGTTAAACAGTAAAAAGGAGCACATCATTTATAACAAGAGTGCGGATGGAACTTGGACAATCAGACGACACAGGTCAGAAAAGCGTATCAAATACACAAATAGTCTACATAGTTTAACACGCAAATAATCACGTTAATACACAGGATTTGTACCACCAATAGGATCTAATTCAAGGGCATTATTTTTCAATGTTGAGCTAAAACGGAAAAGTGAAGAAAACGACGGTCTCGAAAACCAGTGATTACGAGTTCTAATTAGCGTCACCACAAATAAAATACTATTGGTGTGAGAGATGACATGAGTCCACTGTAAGGAAAGAGCTCAGTTCTTAGTAAATTCGCTAACCCTGACACAGGAATCAGTTAAACTCAGTAGCTAGTATGTTAAAAAACCTTAAGGAGGCAAAAAAGCAATGTTATCAAGTACTACTTGAATATGCAACAAAGTACAAAACGTTTTCGATCCAAGCAAAGTGTGCTTATGTAGACACTACTCCACAAAGCACACCGGACACCATTTTCACTTAATACGATATTTAAGTCCATTATCTTATTGCGAGTCTTTTCTTCAAAATGGTGTTGGTTTTTGTTGGGACACCATCAGTTTCGCACACTAACTAAAATATAACGAGAAGCTCCCCGGAGTGTAAACTTTTACCATGCCAATGGGTTAGGGGGGGATTCCCAGTTTTGGCATATTTTAATGACTTAAACTAATAGGCGTATTAGTTCACCAGCGGAATTTTCTCGCTAATTGTGGCTTTCATGAAGACTTAACTATCAAATATGGGCTCTACTAATAAGCGCCATGGTAACTGGCTTATCCCCTTGAGGGTTTCCCGACTAGTTGGGGTTTTCTTAAAGACACTACTACCAAATATGGGCTCTGCTAATTAGCGCCATGGTAACTGGGTTATCCCCTGGACGATTCCCTCACTAGTTGTGGTTTTAAGAAATTATCACGACCAAAAGTCTCAAAGTGATCAAGAATCCAGGATATGATTTGGATCAACCCCCCAAAAGAATCTGTTCTCAACTTTTTGAGATATTTTGTAAACTGACCAACAAACCAACCAAACAAGAAATCTAAAGCCCTTACGAAACCATAATCACTACAGTGGAGGTAATAATGACGTCAAACTCAACCCGACTGGTTTTGTTTTGACGTCAATCAACCGTAAGAGGATAAACAAGATAATTCATACATTAAAATTAGGATCATCCAGATGTGGTTCACCAGTGTCGCCCTCCTCATAATATTCACCTACCAAAAGAAACAAAAATTTGCAAACAAATATAGAGGACAATTCGGGAAGATGAAGATAACTGCATGTAGCTAAATGTACATAATAGCTAACCCCATGATATTCTATAGAAGCATCATCCTTGTCAAGGGCACCGGCGCTTTTTTCTGGCCCGCGCAAAGTATTTTAACTGTGTGGTATGAGGACGAAACAGACAAACAATAAAAATTCATGTACGTATAGTGAACATAGCCTCAGCTATGACGCCAATCCTCTATCCATGTCACTACCGACGTCCGCAGTGAAGAAGAATAAAATAGCTGTACCAGATCATTTCTAGTGGCCTGATGATGGGAGAAGTGTCTCTCAAAACGTAGTTCATAACAAGCATACGACTCATGTCATGATAAAGCTCCTGTCTATATGACTTCCACTGAGTCAATAACTTAGCCTCTTGACAAATCCCATATAATTAGCTCACGTTTCATGGGCAGTTGATCTACACAATAACACGAAACATGAAGGGCGTTATACAGGTAACATGGTTACAATATTTATAAAAACGTTGCTATGCGATGATAGTGAAAAACAAACAGCATTGGTGGTATGTCTGACATGTAAATGTTGACTTCCTGTTTTCATTTTCATTGTCAACTATTTTCTTTCCCATCATTGCATTATACACGATGTAGTTTAGAAATCAATGTGATAAACAACAAAAAAATGAACAAATATTGGCTACTCCGATTTGCGCAGTTAGAATCTACAATATCTTGGGCGACAATAGATCAACAGTTGCAATACTTGACACACAACGACATATGAGAATGACACAATACACACATATACTACTGGGGTTGCCCTAAAACATAAAATCAGGCGTTCAACGATGGAATTTTTTTGAAGTGAAAGACAAGACATACCATATCTCTCGCTTTCTGCATTCCAGGAATCCCAATCTCCTATAAGTAACGTCAAAGACAAGAATTCTGCTCGTTGTCAAAATTCATTTGGCAAAAGTTTCATTAATATGAGCAACAGTAGGAAAAAAGAGGATGAAGAAATATAAAAAAGAGGATGAAGAGATAGAAAAACGAGGATCAACAAATTGAAAGAAGAGGATGAAGAAATAGAAAAATGAGGATCAACAAATTGCAGGAATAAGACAAAGAAATAGAAAAATGAGGATCAACAAATTGAAAGAAGAGGAAGAAGAAATAGAAAAATGAGGATCAACAAATTGAAAGAAGAGGAAGAAGAAATAGAAAAACGAGGATCAACAAATTGAGAAAAAGAGGATCAAGAAACTGAAAAAAGAGGATCAAGAAATTGAAAAACAAGGATTAAGAAAAGATAAAAATGAGGATCAACAAATTGAAAATAGAGGATGAAGAAATAGAAAAAAGAGGATCAACAAATTGAAAGAACAAGATAAAGAATAGAAAAATGAGGATCAAGAAATCGAAAAACAAGGATTAAAAAATAGAAAATAGAGGATGAAGAAATAGAAAAAAAGAGGATCAACAAATTGAAAGAATAAGATAAAGAAATAGAAAAATGAGGATCAAGAAATTGAAAAAAAGAGGATCAAGAAATAGAAAAATGAGGATCAAGAAATTGAAAAAAAGAGGATCAAGAAATAGAAAAAAGAGGACGAAGAAATAGAAAAATGACGATCAACAAATTGAACTGACGGGTGGTATATCTTTAAAAATTGTGTTCTTTTGAGTAGTATGCTACTGACAACATTTCATGCAAATTATGGTATGGGTTGAGAGATTGCCAAACAGAACCGCAGTCAGAGGGATAAAGCGACAAATAAAACGACAAAAAAACAGACATGGAAAATATAATATTGCGTAAAAATACCGAGACACACCAACACGGAGATACGGAATAGGTACATGCAGAGACAGATGATTCACAAATACATAAATTGACTACCATCTTGTTCATCATCTTCGTCATCAAACTGCGGCTTCGTTTCCTCTTCCTCCACATAATAGTCATCATTGAAGACTTTCTAGATTGTAAACATTTGTGAAAATAATTTGAGCAAAGTAGTAGCACAGTATATGCCAAAACAGGAAACAAGATATACATTTGTATGACACATAACACAATGATGATTATATCTATCCATTCACAGTTTTACAGTCCCTGTTGTTGTTGTTGTTGTTGCTGTTGTTGCTGTTGTTCTTGCAAAGACGATGATTCCACAAGATTGTGATCAGGTGACAGCTGTATCCATTAATCGGC